>JAMAKC010000003.1:0-69795 GCA_023628735.1 Trichoderma sp. PF4103
GAGGGGGAGAGAGAGCTGCTTAGTCTCGCCTTGAATGCCATGCCATTGATGCCTTCATTTTCATTGCCTACCGAGCTCGGAAGGGGACAGCAAAGAGCTACTCTACATACACAAGTCCTCAGATAATACTATTCATACGCCTCGTTGCTTTTCTCGAATGGAACTGGGAGTAGCACAGCAAGGGGACCCCGTACGAGGCCGATCAGCCTTTTGACGCTGGAGCACACGGCCTTGTACGCGCACACCCCCCCCCCTTGCTGGTGAGATTGAGACCTGATCCCCTGACAGCAATCAGCCAGCTAGCCCAAAGAAACGCAAGACAACCCCATGCTTGCCATGTACTCACAGTACAAATTGCAAGCCCCATGAACTGTAGCGCTAATCTCATTCTTTTCCTTGTCGCGCCGTCGGGCACAAATTGAAAAGGAACGAAAAGAGAGAGAGAGAGAAGATTGGAGAGTGAGGGGGGAGAAGAAGCGATGGCGCGACAATTTGCGACAGGCTGGCTGTTAGTGCGAGATGAGATGCTAGCCAGCGAGATTTGATCCCCTAGCCCAACGGAAGCTGGAGATTGATGGAGATGAAACTAGCAGAGGAGATCAATGGATGCGTGGAAGCCTTGTTTGTTTGGGGGGGGGGGGGGGGGGGTCCGGGTAGGGCGGACGGGGAGGCTTTCCAGTGTTGTTGGCCTGGTGGCTCTGTGCAGTTGCTGCGGATCCTCCTCTCTTGCTGGTTTGGACTTCTTCTGAGCAGGTTTAACTTGTCAGGGTTAATTCGTAAACATGACGATGCCGTATGTTGTGAGACTGGTTACAGAATGATTGAGAAAGGATCCTCTCATCGTCGACTTACATGGTGTGTCAATATGCCTATGCTTCTGCCTGACTATGGATCTGGATGGCAGTGTAATCGCATCGCCAGGCCCATCCTGCGGCCCTGATCCGCACCCGTCCAACCTCCATCCATTTACCAGGTATCTGTTCCATACTTGTAGTTGTAGAATCCTAATAACACGGCTTTGGCAGTTTCCAACAGCCCGCTGCTGACAGCCTTTGTCCTGCCGCGGCTTAGGTCCGCATATGCGGCTTTGTATGGGAGAGCTTTCAACGAGATCCTTCCTCGCACTTCGGATGAACTAAGATGTCTCCGCCGAAACATATTTGAGATCCCAGAAGCCTCGTAGGGCCATTAGATAGGCGAAGTCCGCGGGTCCTCTGCGTGTCCGCTTCGCTTTGGTCTGGAATCGCTTCGTACTGGAATCGCTTCGTACAGTTTACCCATTATTCTAGCGCGAGTGGAGAAGCTTGATGCCGGGGAGGATGGCGGATATGGATATGCCCTGGCTGCAGTTCACGAACCAGGGTATGAAGAGAGGAGATATCAGGGAAAAGAAGACAAAGACAGAGGCACACACCCATCTGACAGGCATAAGAGAGGATCCAGAATGGCAGCCTTCCTATAAGCGCTGCTCGGCTACAACTGGACTCAACGCTGAGCCTCACAACTAAGCGATAGAGAGATATCGTACAAACCCTGCTGATGTCTCCGCTCTTGATGTCTGTGGGGTATAGCCTTGAGGGCCAGAGAGGCAGGCAAAGGTTTGTTGACAAAATTCTGCGGACATCGCTGCGAAATGCAGTTGCTGCTTGATGACGGTCTACTTCCGGCGTGGTGTTTTCGGGACAAGGTCTTGGTTCCTGGCTTCAGCTTCAGGTTGAGTTGAAAGCTATGGGCACGCCCATGAAGCCTGCCGTGCTTCATTCCGCTTTTCCTTTGCCAGGCCCTTGAATAAGGTACTTAGGCCGGCGAGTGACTCTCGGGTGTTCCTATGCCTCTTATGCTCCTCTGGCCTCCTCGCGAACCGGGTGAGCAAGACGTCGGTTACTTAGCTGGGACCGACAACAAGCCTTGAAAGTCAATGCAATTCCAAGGCAATTTATCAAATACTTGCCTGGGCAGTTGTCCGAGCCGCTTGCTTGCTGTGGACGTACCAAGTTGCCTGCCAATTGTTTCAAGCTGTCAACCCGGATGTTGAACGGCTACGCGGCATGCCCTCAGACTCCCGTTATCCCAATGTCAACTACAGAGCAGGCATCTTCCGGGTTACCAGCTCGGATATAGACCCCAGAAGGGGGTGTTTCCCACTGAACGCGGCTATCATGGCGAGGCCAGGCATTCAGCTCCTCATCTAACCCATGACGTGACAAGCAAGCGGTTGAAATAGACGCCCGTGGATGGCTGGCTGGCTTAGCCGCTCGCGTTACACGCTCTGTATCCCACAGCTCCAGCGCCAACCCACGTTCTCTCAGGCATCAACTGCAGAGAAGCGCCGACTTCACACCCTCCGTTCCCTGCGGTTTGTGCAACACAGACTGCCACGTAGCTCTAGCGATATAAGCGCGCTGAGGGGCGTGCAAAGCAATCAGATGCCATCATCTCCGTCCCCATGCAACGAGGCGAGAGCCTTGCCAGGGCTTTCGTTCCTGGATCGCCTGCTCTTTTTGTCCTGTAAACCTGCACAGTAGAGGCAGAGTCGTATTCCGCACTCTTCTCGCCAGGATCCCTGCTGGAGATGCCTTATCGCCGGTCCAGCATGCGCCGGGGAAGCGTGCCGGTGACTCGATGCTCGCATGGGCTACAGTTTTGGCAATAAGACGGAAACGAAACATCTTCAGCAAAAGGTGCGAGTTTAAATGGATGAGCAACTTGGAATTGATTGGTAAGCAGAGAGCTGGTCCGTACAGATTGGGCATATTGGTCAGCAGCTTGCAGAGATTCACACCAGCCACACTTTGCTCGCATCCTCAGCCACGCATCTGCCCAAGTCCGTCTGTGGCGCTGCGCAAAGATGACAGACAAGCAAGACGATGACCTCTGTAAGCCGGTGATCGCAACGGCCAGCGTCGTTGACGGCTATTCGCCATACAAGCCAAACACCGTGACGAACGCCGCGACAGCCTCCCGCAGCCAGACAAGGAGGATCCTCTCCTTCGCAACCGCGGCTTCTATGCTGCCGGCCTCCCTCGACCGTCTCGCTCCTCCAATGCCCCCTCGCCCGGCACGTGTCAGCTTCTCCGAATGGTCCTCCAGCCGCGTCAACGCCCTTCGAAGCGCTCCGACCCGATCATGATGCTGGTGGCGATTGTGCTCGCATGGCTGGGAAGCTCGCTGCTGCGGCCGGTGGCTGCCATGCGCGCAGACTACCTGGCCCAGCTGCGGCAGGAGACGGTGGACATGTTCTATCACGGATATAGCAACTACATGGAGCATGCGTTTCCCGAAGACGAGGTGGGTTCCGCTGCGATAGATATCTCATGTCGTTGGGACTTGGCTGTTGCTTTGTGCCCAGCTCCTGGGGGGATCCGGGGGGAGGTCGAATCTCTCATATAGAACTAGACAGCTAACGAGATTCACGGCTTTCCAATATGCTTATAGCTGCGTCCCATATCGTGCACTCCCCTGACGCGAGATCGAGATAATCCGGGGCGCATCAGCCTCAACGACGCCCTCGGCAACTACTCCCTGACCCTCATAGACAGCCTGTCCACCCTTGCCATCCTGGCCGGCGGCCCGCAGGACGGCCCTTACACGGGACCGCAGGCGCTGAGCGACTTCCAGGATGGCGTGGCCGAGTTTGTGCGACACTACGGGGACGGCAGATCGGGGCCCTCGGGCGCTGGGATACGTGCCCGGGGCTTTGACCTCGACAGCAAGGTCCAGGTCTTCGAGACCGTGATCCGAGGCGTCGGCGGGCTGCTGAGCGCGCACCTGTTCGCCATTGGAGAGCTGCCGATTACGGGATACGTGCCCACGCCGGAGGGAGTCGCAGGCGATGATCCTCTGGAGCTGGCCCCTATTCCGTGGCCCAACGGATTCAAGTACGACGGTCAGCTGTTGAGGCTCGCGCTCGATCTCTCCGAGAGGCTGCTCCCCGCGTTTTACACGCCGACCGGCATCCCGTATCCGCGTGTCAACCTCCGGAGCGGCATCCCCTTTTACGTCAACTCGCCGCTCCACCAGAACCTGGGCGAGGCAGCGGTGGAGGAGCCGAGCGGCCGTCCCGAGATCACCGAGACCTGCAGTGCCGGGGCCGGAAGCCTGGTTCTCGAGTTTACCGTCCTGAGCAGGCTCACGGGGGACCCCAGGTTTGAACAAGCCGCTAAGCGCGCATTCTGGGAGGTCTGGCATCGCCGGAGCGAAATTGGCTTGATCGGGAACGGCATCGACGCTGAACGGGGCTTGTGGATCGGGCCTCACGCGGGCATCGGCGCCGGCATGGACAGCTTCTTCGAATATGCCCTCAAGAGCCATATCCTGCTGTCCGGCCTCGGCATGCCCAACGCCTCGACGTCGCGCCGGCGGAGCACGACCAGCTGGCTGGACCCAAACTCCCTGCACCCGCCGCTGCCGCCCGAGATGCACACGTCGGACGCCTTCCTCCAGGCATGGCATCAGGCTCACGCCGCGGTCAAGCGGTACCTGTACACCGACCGGAGCCATTTCCCCTACTACTCCAACAACAACCGCGCCACGGGCCAGCCGTATGCCATGTGGATCGACAGCCTGGGCGCCTTCTACCCGGGGCTCCTGGCCCTCGCCGGAGAGGTGGAGGAAGCCATCGAGGCCAACCTCGTCTACACGGCCCTGTGGACGCGGTACTCTGCGCTGCCCGAACGCTGGTCCGTCCGCGAGGGCAACGTCGAGGCGGGCATCGGCTGGTGGCCCGGGAGGCCCGAGTTCATCGAGTCCACGTACCACATCTACCGCGCGACCCGCGATCCGTGGTATCTGCACGTCGGCGAGATGGTTCTCCGCGACATTCGGCGCCGGTGCTACGCGGAGTGCGGCTGGGCCGGGCTCCAGGACGTGCAGACGGGCGAGAAGCAGGACCGCATGGAGAGCTTCTTCTTGGGGGAGACGGCCAAGTACATGTACCTGCTCTTCGACCCAGACCACCCACTCAACAACCTGGACGCCGCCTACGTCTTCACCACCGAAGGCCATCCGCTCGTCATACCCAAGAGCAAAAGGGGCAGCGGCGCCCACCGCGAAGGCCGCGCTCGCAAGGTCAAGAAGAGCAGAGACGTGGCGGTCTACACCTACTACGACGAGAGCTTCACAAACTCCTGCCCGGCCCCTCGGCCGCCTTCGGAGCACCATTTGATAGGCTCCGCCACGGCGGCCCGGCCAGACCTGTTCTCCGTCTCCCGCTTCACGGACCTGTACAGGACGCCCAACGTCCACGGACCCCTGGAGAAGGTGGAGTTGCGAGACAAGAGGAAGGGCCGCGTGATCAGATACAAGGCCGCTTCCAACCACACCATCTTCCCCTGGACCCTGCCCCCGGCCATGCTGCCGGAGAACGGCACCTGCGCGGCCCCCCCCCAGCGCATCATATCCCTGATTGAGTTCCCGGCCAACGACATTGCCAGCGGCATCACGTCGCGGTTCGGCACTCATCTGTCGTGGCAGACGCACCTGGGGCCGACGGTCAATATACTAGAAGGTCTGCGGCTCCAGCTCGAGCAGGTGTCGGACCCGGCGGCCACCGGAGAAGACAAGTGGAGGATCACGCACATTGGCAACACGCAGCTAGGGCGCCACGAGACGGTCTTTTTCCACGCGGAGCACATCCGGCATCTCAAGGACGAGGTGTTTTCCTGCCGCCGACGGAGAGATGCCGTGGAGATTGAGCTGCTCGTCGACAAGCCGCGCGATGGCAACAACAATACCAACAACACGCTCACCCCGTCCGATGACGAAACAGCACAAACAGAGGCGGAAGACGGCATGCTAAACGACAACGACGACGCCGCCCTCGACGCGGAAACCCTCTCCTCCTCAAACTCCCTCCTCCAATCCCTCCTCCGCGCCGTCTCCTCCGTCTTCGAACCCGTCTACACCGCCCTCCCCGCATCCGACCCCGGCGCCGAGGCCACCGCCAAGGTCTACACCTTCGACGCCTACACCTCCACCGGCCCCGGCGCGTACCCCATGCCCTCCATCGCGGACACCCCCATCCCGGGCAACCCCTTCTACGACCCCCGCAGCCCGGCCTCCAACTTCCCCTGGTCGACCGTCTTCCTCGCGGGCCAGGCCTGCGACAGCCCGCTCCCCGCGTCCGCCCCGCGCGAGCACCAGGTCATCGTCATGCTCCGCGGCGGCTGCTCCTTCAGCCGCAAGCTGGACAACATCCCCAGCTTCTCGCCCCACGACGGGGCGCTGCAGCTCGTCGTCGTCCTTGACGAACCGCCGCCGCCGCCCGCCAGCCAGAACAGCGACGAGGACGATGATGACGATGACGCGGTCGACAGCAGGGGCGACCTTCCCCGGCCGCTGCTCGACACGGAGCAGACCACGCCCAAGGGCATGAAGCGCCTGCACGGCATCCCAATGGTCCTCGTCCGCGCCGCACGGGGCGACTACGAGCTCTTTGGGAGTGCCGTCGGCGTGGGCATGAGGCGCAAGTATCGCGTTGAAAGTCAGGGGCTCGTCGTGGAGAATGCCGTCGTGCTGTGAACTACGAGCGAGTATTCGAAAAAGAATGCCCTTACATCTTCCTTTTTTACCTTTTTGCTTTTGCTGATATGATTTATCAAGTATGTACTATATCCTACAGTGTTTTACATATGTGAGACGCATGCATATATATATATATAGTTCCCCGTTACGTCTGCATTGATTGGGTTGAAGGAGTAAGAATGGATAGTCCTGGGCATTGCATAGATAGACTTATGATATGGAGAAAGAATGCAGCATTTTCGTACTGCTCTTATGGTGTCTGGACATGGTGATGAGCTGTGTGTCCTGTTGTAAAGTATTCAACGTGAGCTTGAGCTCTCTGAGATTTCAGCGTGAAAGCCTGCTGGATATGTTCACCGGAAAGGGGGTAGCCTGACAACATCATCTGTTACACAGGGTGATTATTGGAGCATCTTTGAGAGCAATAAGGGACATGGATATCGGATTTGAGAGCAATAAGGGACATGGATATCGGATATACCTACCATGTAGACAAACATCTAATTGCAAGAGCAAGTTCTTAGCCGTGGATTGTTCAAGTCGAGCTCGAAACCTTTGAGCTCTGTGTAGATGCCTGCGCCAAAGTGTCCATCGTCAGGGGGGGAGAACATGATGAGATGCTCGCCCAACCATACGGATTGCCACTTCAAACATCTGTAAGAACGAATCCGAATATCGGGATGAAATAGTGGGGAATCAATATTCAATTGCAACAAGAGCAAGCCCCTAGCCGTCATTATTAGATATCCATCCCTACCCAACACTTTTCGATACAAACATCTTCTTTTTCCAAACCCATTGCATGTCCTCGTTGTTGTCGTCGACATCTTGCTCCTTTTTGTACCATCGCCTACTCCTCCAGATCCCCTAGCACAAAGTGTGGGGGCGGTCTATATAATTGTATGTGCAGTATGTAAATAAAACAAAGTAGGGATGAGAGCTGTCGTGAAACAGACAAGGACAAAGGCACGGCAACCCCACTCTCCAATTCCCGGTGAGAGAAGAACGCGTTCCATAGTCTATTGGTTCTTGATTGTAAAATCCCACAAGAAGCCCCCATGATGGAATGGAACTGAAAAAAATGAAAACAGACATCTGATGTAGTGTTTAAATCCAGAAGGAAAAGCCCCAACAAACAACTTTTGATGTATAAACCGAAGCGTGCCGAGCAAGGAGGAGCACAGGACTCTAATGTTCATGGCGGCAACTGAGCAATTCGTCCGTCTTGGCGCCTTGAGTCGATCTGAGCATCTAGGAACGTCAATGCTGTCGTCCGAGTTGTGGACGCTTCTATTAAGCCAATGCCAGCGGCCCATGAGAGAATTGGTATCCAATCGTGTCGTCTCTGTGCTAACGCCGCTCATCGAGAGAATGGGAACAAGAGGCCCTCTCCTCCGCTCCCTGAAAGAATTTAGGGATTCTCAAGGAGGATAGTAGTAGGGGCGCCTCCGAGCTTCTCACGGCCATTGAGGCCGGGAATCTCAAGAATGAAAAGGTAACCAACGACCTGACCCTTGAGCTGGTGAACGAGATCCGCTGCCGCCGCCGCCGAACCACCTGTAGAATGTGTTAGTTAATGCCCGTTGAGGAAGGTTTGACATGGCACCGCCGTGGGCCATGGGAAGACAACTCACCCGTCGCAATGATATCGTCAACAATCAGGACCTTCTGCCCCTCGCGGATGGCATCCTGCTGCATCTGGAACAGGTCCTTGCCATACTCCTTGACGTACTCGGCAGTGACGCAAGGGCCCGGCAGCTTGCCCTGCTTCCGGACGGCAGCAAAGCCGACGCCGAGGCGCAGAGCCAGGCCGGGGCCGAAGAGGAAGCCGCGGGCGTCGAGACCGACAATGACATCGGGCTTGTTGGCGCCAAAGGACTCGGAGATTTGCAGCTCGAGGGCGGACAGCAGCGTGGCGTGGGCGTCCGGGTTGGCGAAGAGGGGCATGATGTCGACGAAGTCAATCCCCGGGATGGGGAAGTCGGGGAACTGGCGCAGCGTCTTGCGCAGGCTTATCTGTGCACTGGCGAGTTGGGCGGCGGAGGAGGAGGCGGCGGAGGGCTGTCGTCCCGAGGCATCTTGGCTGGTGGTTGAGGAAGAGGGAATGTCCTGGGGCTCTGTGGAGGAGGACATTGTGAGGAGAGGAAAAGGGGAAAAAGGAAGAGAAGAAGAGAAGAAGAAGAAGGAAGAAAAGAGGAGGTGAGCGATCGAGCGAGCGCGAGAGTCAGAGGAGGTTAGGCAGACAGGATGCAGAGAGCAATAGGAGCAAGACTTTCTGTCTGGGGTGGTGTGAATTTTTTGTTTTGGGGTGGCGGGATAAGCCGAGATAGCACGAAGCGGGAATTGGCCCTTTTTTTTTTCTAGGTCTGATTTCTTATTTTTCGATTTCCGTTTAATAGCAGGCAGTTACAAACAGCGCGCGCGGAAAGAGGGGCATGGTGTGTTACTGCCTACTGATTATACTTTTCTCGGTTCTGTGATCCCTTCCTTCTTTCCTGATACTATATCTACCAGATGTAACGTACTTGCTCTTTAAGCTTTGCTGCGCTCGTCTTGCTGCCTGTGTCTCTCCTTCCACAAGTACTCGGCATGGTGGGGGGAAGCCGAAAATTCACAAGCTGGCAGCCGCAGCCCAGCGCAAACGGAGGGGGTGCACAGAGCAGAGCAGCACAGCACAGCGCAGAGTGGGAAGGCACGATGGGACACGATACGATGGTCACTTGCAGCTTGTGTATCAGAAACATTAGCCCAGCCTGTCCGATTACCCCCGCGGTACCTGGCCAGCGCCCCGGGGCCCTCGCTCCAGACAGACAAAACCGGATGGCCATCAGGTCGCGGGCTGGTATCCAAGCGCTGGGAGCTTGCTCTCGAACCCCGGCCGAAACGAGAAATATGGAGTATCGAGTACGTCGTACATGGACAAGCTCGAGCCCTTTGACTCCCGTCTGAGGCAAAGTAAGTACGTACTGACATACACGAAGCACAAGGCAAGGGAGGCGCAACGTGGCCATCACAAGCAAATTGCCAGCTCGGTACCTTCCCTACCAACTTCAATTTGATACCTTACTCGCACATGCCGTGATGCTGCCACTGCAGCCAGGCGCGAGGTACCGTTACTGCCGGTCCGGGGCAGTGGAGGTGGCGATACGGCGTACAGCTACCTTGCAGTCTGGTGGTACCTTACAGCGTGGACGTTACAAGGGACAAGGGACAAACACCAAGCAGAGCCCAACAACAGCGTTTAACCTGCTTCAAACGTGTCTGCCCTGTCCGACAGCTCAATCTCACTTGCGCCTCCGATTATCCCCAACTGTCGGTGAGTCAGTCATGTCATTATATCGGGTGTTGCTTGTTGTTTCTTCTCGCCTTGGTTCCCCTTTGGCTCGATGCTAGCAACGAATAAACTGGGCTCAGCCGCCCGGATAAAATCACTCAGGTCAAGGTTCCATCTGGTAACCAAGCATCGGGACTACTGTGCGCACTCCTCCCCAAGCCGGCAAAGGGTGCGTGCGTGATAATCACCCTCGTACCTGGTGGTATGTAGCAGCAGCAAACCGAGGGCCAGCCCGGCTTATTCGATGGTCTCGTTTGCCGTCTGGTCCCAGTAATTTTACCTGCTCTCCTGGCCTTAGCATTCATTACATCGATCCTACTCGTAGCGATGCATTGGGGCGAGACACTGACACATCTTAGCACCCGGGTCCTTGTCCTTGTGGGGGAAGAAGCACGCAAGCAAGCAGACGGCTTCACTTTTAGTTGGCGACAGCATGAAAGCTGGTCCTTGCCGAGCCGGGCCGTTTTCTCTCTGTTGCAGCCCGATCGATAGTACGACCTGTATGAGCATCAATGCCCGGGTGCTCCGTGTGCCCAGAGCAATCAGGAGCTGTTTATGCTAATACCAACTGATCCATGCGGTCGTTGTTGCTTCCAAGATACACGGCCTTCCTATGTATGCTAGCGATGCCATGACCCGGAGGAACTACCCAACGATATGCTGCTCCGTTCCAGCGTTTGTTGGTGAACTCATGGTGATTTCAAGACTCGCCCCGTCGACAAAGGCGTCCGTATCTGCCCTCGTCCCATCGGACCAGGTTCAGACGGCCGCTACGATCCATCGGCCTCGCAGGCAGCAAATGGACGGCCGAGCTGCTGCCCAGGCGTGGGATTCATTGGCCGCTGAGCCACGGCGCGAAACGATATGCAAGTACTCTCCCCCCATCGGCGGCCTGCCTCTTGATGGATAGCTGGGGCGTCCGGAGGAGCCAGACAAGTCTCCAGTCGCTGTGTCTTTTCTCACGCTCTCACCTCGCTTCGCCCTTGGTGTCGGCCCTGGGTGCGGCCAATCACCGATTTCTCGCCGGTGCGCCGCAGGTAAAGGGTTGCATTGGACCAGCTTTGTCGGCTTGATGAGAGGGCTGAGCACCCAACCCACACGGAACTGTATGGACCTGATGGCGCACCAGGTTACTTGCGAGCGGTGATGGATGGTGAGGCGTGTGCCCTCTACATACGCGATTCCCGTCATCTCTTGTCCAGACTCGCATGCATTCCATCAGCCACATCAGAGGCCACTGCTGCCGTGTCGGTCTGCCACTGGGCATGAGGCTTGTCCTGCAGCTCGCACACGCACTTATTCGTTCACACACATGCACTCGTGCACCCTTCGCTGCTGATACCTTACATGCCTGCCTATACATACAGACGTACGCGGAGTAGCTGCTTCAATATCAAGATAAGGCTGGCTGGTGGCCACCATCTGTGCAAAAAAGCTTACCCACCTCCACAAACGCAAAGCAATCCGTGTCACCACAAGCCTTCCGTCTACCCGTCCCCCCCGATCACAGGCTAGAGAGATAACTGGCCACGGGCAAAAAGGGTCGATGCGAAGGGCCACCAAGAACAAGACGGTCGAAACGCGCCCGAAACGCCTCTTTTCTTCCCGTCGTCCGTTTTCCCCCCTCTGTCGTAACCGTCGTACGCCTATTACACAATCGATGGCGTGAGGACCCCATGCCGTGCCAATACTGGCCTTTTGGTCTGGCCGGGCCACGACCAGCGACCGCGGCCATGCTAGAGCTCGCTTTTTAGCGGCTATTTGCTCTTCTGCAGACCTCTATAATACGGACAACCACCTTATGATCTGGACGGTGCATTCAGAAGGAGTCAAGACCAGCTGCATTTGTTCGAGATGCAACCAGCCACGCCAAGCGCATCCTCTCTGACCCCGTATCAACCGCCCATTCGTCCATCTACTCATCAGCCATCCATCCCAAGTGCCTCGCCAGTGGTGCCTCCATTGCCAGATGGTTGGCACCCACAGAAAGAGCAGCAGCGCTTCCATTCCAGCCTTAAGTGATGCCATACGATGCACCCATCTTTCAGAGTCTTGATTCTTCTCTAGATGCCTGTTGCCTGTTGCCTGTTGCCTGTTAATAATACTGGGGGACTTGTTTGAGTCCGGCCGAGCGTGATGACAGGCTAAAGCAACGAAATTCATGATACCTGACACCTCTTGTTCACACCCCCACCACAGCTGTATCTGGTCAGCGTAATGGATGGAGACTCCTATCAGCACATTGCCTGATGTATACAAAACGCGAAAAACGATCCATTCGAGACCGATTCTTGCAACACCGGAACAGGGAATCGACAAAGACAAGGAGGACCCTTTTCTCTTAGTATTTCAATCATACCCCGTTCCGTTATGCCTCGATATACATACACGGGAATTCAAGCACCTCTGCGATAGTCCTTATCGATAACACATTATGTAATCCCAAGTCCTGCCTGTGAAGGGAAATTTTGCTCCTCTCGGAACCTTCAAAATCGCATCTCCCAAAAAGCTGTGACGACATCCACCTTTAACAAACGAAATAACAAAAATCAATTTCCGACGCCCACACCCTCGACCTCGCCTCTTTTCGAAACCTCCCCCCAAACTTGAAACAACCATAAATAAGAAAAAGATTCAACAATGTCTTTCCTGGGAATCGGTCGTCCCCAACCCACCTCGGAGCAAAAGATTGCTGCCGTCGAGGGCGAGATGCGCATGATGGCCGACACATACAACCGGTACGCACCACTCCTCCTCCTCCCCTCCCCCCCTTTGCTCCTTCACTTCAATTTTTCTTCAATAGAGAGAGAGAGAGCGTATGACTGATGAAGAACGGGAGGCAGGCTGCAAAAGACGTGCCAGAAAAAGTGCGTCCCCACCGACTACCGCGAAGGCGAGCTCAACAAGGGCGAGTCCGTCTGCCTCGACCGGTGCACGGCAAAGTTCCTCGACACGTCCATGAAGATTAGCGAGATCATGCAGCAGCAGGGTCAGGCCATGGGTGGCGGTCCTCAGGCCGGCGGCATGTTCTAGGCGTCTCGTTTTCGTCTCTTTTAATGGAAGTAATGATGCGGAGTTGGAAAGATTCGCGTGGCGTGCTTCATTTTCGGTCTTCTGCCTCAATTTGAGGGGCTCTGAATGAATGAGACGTCAGGGAATGTCGGTTGTACGATTATATGGGTGTGGAAGGGGTATGAGGAAACGTAAAGTTTTAAACGGGCTTTGATATTACGGGGGTCACGGATATACACGATATCATGTCAAGATGTATAAAGCTATCAAACGAGTATACTAGGTGCTGCCCAGGTTGCAGCCTCGTCATTGTGATGAACAAACAATCCTCTCTGCGAAATGGTATCTACCCTCTTGCAAGAAAGACAAAAAGCATGACAGATGGAACCATAAACGCCGGTCTCCGTGTATCCCCATATGTATGAATCAGTTTCCAACTCCAACCCAGTTTTTCAGAAGATGACGATTAAAGTAGGTCGATAGAGCAAAGAAGAAACATCACCTAAGGGGTGAAAGAAGACGGCTCTCAAGGCGAGTCATCATGATCCAGCAGACCGGGTAATGTGAGGGCCGGTGCCCACGCCCGTCAGAGTCCTCACGAACCAATGCAGCCAGCTCTCCGTTTCCAGCTGTTTTTTCAGTTCCTCTGCTCGCCTCTCGACATCTTCGACCTGCCTCTCAAAATTCTGGATTCCGTCTTCCACGTCGTTGATTTTCTGTACCAGCGCGTTGATCTCGTAATCGAGGCGTGCCACGAGGATTTCAATCTCCTTGACGCTTTCCGTCAGGCTGGCACGTTCTTCGGCCAGCATCTCATCCGAGCTGTACTTGACTCGGTGATAGATCTCGCTGAATTGATGGTGCAGGTTTTGTATTTCCGCCTTGTCTCTGCCGTACTTGTCGTCAAGAAGCTGTAGAAGCTTGATCTTTTCCTTGACCCAGGGCTCGAGGCCATGCACGATGCCTTCGATGTATTGTGCGAGGCGGCGAGCATTGACCGCCCGGGCTTCGGCCTCCTCTTCATCCTCTGTCTCGTCCATGAGGTCGACGAGTTCGTCCCATGTCAGAACGGCTTCTTCGGCGTCGCCAAATGACATACGGCGCGCCCACCGATTTTCATTGAGCACTCGGCCCCTGCATATCTCTGCGACGTCGCAGCTGTGACGTCTTGACAGCGCCAGCTGCCGCAGATTGGACCTTTCTCTGATTTGGGGACAAATCGCTTCAACGTCGCTTTCAGCAATGGACGGCACGGCTGATGTTGTTCTTTGATGAGACAATTTGTGCACCTCTGGGCTGAGAATGTCCAGAGATCTGTCCGAGTCCCTTGGCTTCCTCTCATATGCAACTTTGAGGTCCGCTGTTGATGAAGGCGAGGACACCGCTGCAAAGCCCGGTAGCGCGTCAGGGTCTCCCCGTCTAATAGCGGAGAGATACTCTTCCGGCTTAGCTTTCCAAGTAAACGCCCGGCTGACAACGGCAGCGGGGCTAGGCGGGATGCTCAAGTTCTGATATCCGTTGGCGGTGCCGTTTCCGTTTTCCAGAACATCTTCCTTTGTTGAGATGGAGAGGCGCATGCCATGTCCTCTTCCTCTGGCTCCAACTGCCTCTTTGAAGCGTCCAAAGCCTGACCGAGCGTCGCTCATTTTTCCGGCGACGCTCTTGAAGACAGTCTTGTGCAAAGCATCCCTTTCTGCCGGGCCTTCCATCATGCTCATGGTAGGGCGTATAGCGTTTCCAGCATCTAGAGAGAGCAGCTCGTCCTTCCGCTTCATCTCCAAGTCATCCTCTACCGGCAAAGAATGGGTTCGTTTTCCGGGTTGGCTGGCTGCCTCCGTCTTTGGTGCTGGTGAAGCCATGTCTTCGTCATCGTGTTCAGGCTGGCCCACCGGCGTCCGGCGCGGCTTGCCATGCCAGAGCCATCTTGGCCGCTCGCCGTACACCAAACTGGCAAACTTGTCAATGTCTACGGTTTCGATGTCAGCAAGGCCAGCCTTGTCTTTTCCAGACACCATGTCGATGACAATCTCTCCTCGTTTGCCTCCAATCTCCGTAACTGTCGATTTGATGGCCTTTTGTACACCCCAATCCTCCTTGACCGCCGCCTTTGTGGTTGCCGTATGCAGCTTGAAAAGCGTCTGTTGGTCCAGCCGGCGTGTCCTTTCCAGCTTAACAGCCTTCTGGAAGTAGGAGATGCCGCGCTTGGTACCCTCAAGGTCAAAGACATCCTTTGGAACAGGGGCACCTTGCCAGTGCAGTCGATTCCGCGCCCCCATCAGCATTCCCAGCAGGGCTGCAACGGTCGATGGTCCAAGAATCCCATCTGTCGGCTCGTAGTTGTAGTGTTCGGCCCCAACCTCGGTCCACCAGTTGCTGATCGCCCTTTCCGTGACATCGCAGAGCAGGCCGTCGATGTAGGCGTGGTCCAACTTGTCGAACATGTACAGGGCGACTTGGCAAAGCTTGACCAGTTCCACCACCGCCTCTTTCAAAGGAACGCGATCGTTGATTCGGTAAAGCTGCTGGAATTTGGACTGAGTCGCCTCGGTGGGTTCTGTAAGCGTGAGGCCAGATCGCCCGGAGCATCCTAAACGCTTCAAGTCTTCGTTGACGATGAACAAGTTCCGGTATTGTCGGAGATCGCCCTCGGGCACTGCAATGACGGTGAGTGAAGACGGGAAACTGCTGAGGTTCGTGACCATGAGCTCTCCGAGCTCGGTATTCTTCGGTCGCGCATGATTCTGCTCCGTCTTTTTCAGATACAGTCGGACCTCCTCGGATAACAAGCTCTCGTCGGCCGGCACCGCCAGCACCCCGACGACGATGGAGTCCTTTTCGTTGCCGGTGTAGGTGGCAATGACCAGAGTTGGGGGCCGCCGCGAGCAGGCCCACTGCTCGACGAGATACAGGTCATAGCCGCGGAGGACGCTTCGTCGATGGACCACTTCCACGCACGGGTCGTTCTCGAGAAACCTGCGTTAGAAGACGGTTAGTCGACTGGCTCTGCTGTCCCGCGATGCTGATCTCTAGCCGGAGGAACCTACTTGAAGGCGATGGGATCCGGGAAGACCAGGTGCCGCTGCGGCAGTTTGGCGCTGGGTTCCGCGCGATGTGCCGTGTCGACCATGTGCATCTCGGGGAGGTTCAAGGTCCCATCGGAGGGAAGAGGTCGAGAGGTTCGTCGGTCCAGCTTGGCCAGGCCGGAGTGGTCTTCGTCTCGATAGACCCTCCCGTCCTGGGAGAAGGACGGCATGAAGGACATTGTGGAGTTCGCCAGCCCCTGGAGGCGTTCAAGGCCGGGCCGGGCTAATCAAGGAGCATCTTCGAGGGCAGAAACAGCCGGGATCTTGGCCTGGCGATGCTGGGATTGCGCGCTGCACACGGCCGCTGTTTCTGATGGGTGCGGCGCATGAGCAGCAGTACTACTGGTAACGGCAGCGCCAGCAGCAGCCTCAGAGTCAGTACCTGGTCGAGTCGTCCAGCTGAGAAGCCCGCATGTGATGCAATGTGGCAGCGCACTATCAACCGCTACTCCAGACTCGTCCTCGGTGCCTTTTTTGGCTTTTGCCTTAAAGCCCTTTCTTTGGTTGATGCATCCACGCTTCTTGGACCTGCAGGTAAACTTGGTTCCGGCTCCAGAGCGGGGCAGGCCTGCTCCTCCTTAACGGGGTTCACCGCTGATCCGAGGCTGCTAGTGAGGCCTCGCAATCACGGCAAGCAGGGAGCAGAGGTACCTAGAGCACATGGCATGACATGCTTGTCATCTCGGCTTGATCCCGAGTCTTGTCGGAAATGTCTTGACAATTCCGGGTAGTAGTAGCAGCTCATACGACTCTACGGAGTTGGAACGGCAAGTTGGCAACAAAAGATGCTCTGGGTTGAATCAATAGCGAGTTTCGTTTAGAGTCCTGGAGCGTGTTACAGTGTGCAGGGATATGGCAACAAGGAGCGACTCAGCATTAGGTAGTACAGGCAGTTATGCATCCAGGTAGTGACACACTGTTATGCTTATCTGCATAACTGGTGCCAAAGCCGAGACTCCCCCATTTCTCGCCATCCGCGACGCTGGCAGCTACCCTTCCCTATCGATAAGCTGCTGCCCATGGTTCATCGTACTCGTACGGTACTTGGATGACAACCTCCAACCGCTGCCGGCAATCCTCCGTCTCAACCCGCCAAACCTTCTTGGAGAACCCATTCGCAGCGCCGGAATTCCCCTCGTTCGCACCCGGTTGTTCCATTCGACCAGCCTAATGCGCGGCCCCATACAGTAGGCTCCTACTTTGCTTCACGACCACCGCATTCCGCCCGCGACCATGGCTGGGCTGGGCCAGGACATTGTCTCGCCCTTTGGCCCGCTGCAGGCTGAGCTCGCCCGCATGCGCAAGTCGAACCTCACAGCCGCTATCCAGGATGTCGACAAGATTATAGATTACCTTGTGGCAGCCAGGGAGCAGGTTGCTGCTGGTATGAAATTCACAAAAAAGTATCCCTCGGATGTTGGAGTACATACTGACATGCCCCAACCATGTAGCTGATGCCGATTCCCACCGTATCAGCATGGCGATGACAATCCTTCAGAATCCGGTCAAGGACCGCCTTGACGCCATCACCAACGACCTCAAAGACGTAACCAAGGCGCAGCGGAGCTACGGCAAGGCTCTGGATAAGGTATGTCTTGAGATTCGACGTCCACAATACCTCTTCACAGCCTGCTTGCCAGACGAATGCTGACTTGTCTTGTCTCTTCCAAGGCTCTGCCACAAAAGGAACTGCCGATGGAGACAGACGCCATGGCCGACCACACCGCTCTCATAAATCGCGCCATCGCTATGCACCTTGTCCGAGAGGGCGAATTCTCCGTTGCATCGACGTTTGTGCGCGAGTCGCGAGACCCGCCCCCCAGTTCCTTAGACGCCTTGTCGCCTCGAACGGCGCGGACGGACGAGGACGGCGATGATGACATGATACAAGAGTACGAAGACGATGAGAGGGACTATGGTCACGGAGCAAACGACTACCCCGAGGACCTACAAGGGCAATTCGCAGAAATGTACAATCTCCTCTCGGAGCTGAAGAACAGAAACCTTGACCCGGCAATCAGGTGGGCGCGCCAAAACAACAGCAGGCTGGAGGCGGCAGGAAGCAATCTGGAGTTTGAGCTGTGTAAGCTGCAGTTCATCTGGCTGTTCAAAGGCCCGCAGGTGAACGGTCTTCCGGACGACGAGAGAAACGGCCAGATGGGCGCGCTGAGATATGCCCGAGAGCACTTTGCGCGGTTCCAGACGAGGCATCTCAGAGACATCCAACAGCTGTGCGGCGCCATGGTTTTCGCACCCAACATCGAGGCGTCCCCCTACCGGCACATTTTCCAGATTGATTCGGCCTTTGAGGACGTCGCCACCTCCTTCACCCGGGAGTTCTGCTCTCTCCTTGGCCTCTCGGCCGAGTCACCGCTGTATGTGGCCGTGACGGCGGGCTCCATTGCGCTGCCCCGGCTCATCAAGTACACCACGTACATGAAGGAGAAGAAGACGGAGTGGACGACGGAGAACGAGCTGGCGTTTGAGACGCCGCTG
Organism: Trichoderma sp. PF4103; assembly: GCA_023628735.1. Lineage (NCBI taxonomy): Eukaryota > Fungi > Ascomycota > Sordariomycetes > Hypocreales > Hypocreaceae > Trichoderma > Trichoderma sp. PF4103. The sequence continues at coordinate 18,448 of JAMAKC010000003.1, forward strand.
CCGCCGTCCATGATCTACCACTCCATCTTTGTGTGCCCCGTGAGCAAGGAACAGACGACGGAACAGAATCCCGCCATGATGCTGCCGTGCGGTCATGTCATTTGCAGGGAGAGCTTGCACAACATGGCCAAGGGGTCCAGGTACAAGTGTCCCTACTGCCCGACAGAAGGCCATCTGAAGGATGCCATCAAGATTACTCTTTGAATTAATGTTGCAGCGGTATATGTGAGGAGTATAACACCCTCTCTCTGTTTCCCAAACTTGCGTCTTTCCCATTCGTTTTGCCGGGACGTCGATACAACTTTACAATATTCATGAGGTATTGAGCAAATGAACTGGGCTTTGGGGGATAGTTAGCGAAGAACCTCCCCCGAATCTCATCATCGCACATCGATTTTCGGTCGGATTATATTTTTTTTTTTTCTCTTTCTTTTTGATTTCCTGGTCTACGAAAGCGAATGGACATACGTTCTTTGGGAGTAATCTGGGCTTTCTCTTCCTCTGCTTTTTCTGGTTTCACGACACGTCGGTAGTATATCATTTCCTCCCCCTTTTGTTGGCTGTGTATAGCATGTCCATAGGTTTGGATCAGTAGCATAGGAATAAATCACACTCAAGCAGTCTCCTACACGTGCCGTGTATCTATCCTTTCGCATGTGAGAAACCTACGAGGTATAATCATGTGAAAAAGGTAAAATACCCAAGATAGGAAGGTACTAGGTAGATAACTCGACTCAGTTCAAACAACAACACGATAAGGGGGTAAGCATTGTCAAGAGAGAGCATAAGGATGAAGAAGTAGGTAGTAAGCAAAGGAGAGTTCATCACAAAAGAGAAAAGTCAGTACGATGCAAAAGCGATTTTTGTGGTTTAAAAAAAGCGACAGAGGAAAGAGAAGAAGAAAATAGTACTCAAAAAGGAGTGACACGGGTCATCATCTAAAAGTCACCCTTTATTCCAATATCATTCGATATCAAACAATCACGGGTATCCAGACAAAATAAACTCCCGGCTGTCGTCCAGGGAGTGCATGCGAAGCACAGATCCAACGCCCCTTCATTGCTGAGCCTACTTGATGTGAATAGAACAGAGACAAAAGAAAATGATGGTTAAAAAAAGACAAAAGTTCCGACAAAGCAAATGATGAAAAAAAAATTGGTATCCATTGAGTTTATGGGATTTTTATTAGAAATCCCCTCTTCCAGCATAGCCCTTCCGAGTTTTGCCTTTGGTGCTGAGCCTGTATGAGGCGGCTCGTGTGTGTATAAAAAGGGGCCATCCCATTCCCTTTCGTAAATTCGTTTCTTTGTACATTCCCATCTCTCCGCGACCCTGATACATTTTTTCTTCTTCAATTCTCCGAAAATTGGGGCAGGGGTGGCTCCCTTAGTCGATCGTCATGCGGTTCTGCATCGGGGACTTGACGTCGGTCATGCCGAATGAGTTGGCGTCCGTCTTCTCCTCCACCCTGCGGGTAGCCATCAGGTGGGCCTTGAGACCGGCGCCGAAGTTGTGCATGCAGATGATGGCGTTGATGATGGTCATGATGATGAGCAGAATAGTGATGACGGCGAATGCTGTGAGAGATCGGCGAACGGCCATGTAGGACTGGGCGCGGCTGGGTTCGTAGATGCGGAAGAGCTTGAAGATGAAGTATGACAGGCCGCCAAAGTAGAGGATGATGACGACGACCATGCCGGGCTTGTTCTCGCGCTGGGTGAAGAATGCAGCGGCAATCAGAATGGCAATCGTGATCGGAATGGTGGCAATCGTGAGGGCGAATTCGGGATCGGTCTTTTGGGCGACGACGACGACAAACTGGATGATGAAGCCGAGGAAGAAGAAGAAATCAAACTTGAGCAAGGCGATGTAAATCTGGAAAACATGTCAGCCGGGTCTATCTCGATGCGACTCGCGAGCCTGTATGCATCCATACCTGGTAGTGAAGGAATCGCTTCTTCATGCGATAATCCGCACCGATATTCTTGAGAATGTCCCAGGCGAACTGCTGGTACAGCTTCCAGGCCATGTAGACCATGGCGATGGTGGTCACGGCAATGATGACGGGACTGGCAATCAGGTAGGCCTTGATGTCAGCCCAAAGCATAGCTGAGGTGGTGCCCGGCTCCAGCGCGCCATTGACCTCCAGGATCCCCAGGGCCACCTGAATCTGCTCAATCTGGAGGGCCGCGTAGACCAAGAGCGCCAGGTTGGCGATGCAGACACCAATGATCTGAATGGTGTTTTTCATGCGCAGGGCGTCCAAGACAATGATGAGCTCGTAAAGGAAGCCGAAAATGAACAGCGTCAAGAAGGTCGGGATCGTCTTGTACTGAGATTGAACCTGGGGGTCCGTGATGTAGTCGCCCAAGCTCAGCTGGAATTTACCAAACACATAGCTGCGACAAATCTTAGCATCCGCCACATTACCCTGACAAGTAAAATGAAGAGAGAGAAAAAGGGGGTACCCCGATGATGGTTGACATACGCTTCAAACGCCAGGTTGATGAGAGCCTGGATGCCGGTGATGGCCAAGAATCCCGTCGGCCATCTGCCCTTGAGGAACGCGAGCTTGCGTCCGCTAGTGCCGCCAGCAGCACCAGCTGTTTCTGCCTCTTGGTTCAGGCTCGCATGCTCGGCGTAGGTGGGCTGAGCATAGGCCGTCTGTGTGAGAGATGCCTGGGGATAGGCCTGGCCATATTCCGCGCCGTAGTCGCCGCTCTGGCTGACGGAGCGGTGGTGGTACTGTGCGCCATTCTGGGCGAAAGCCGGGTCGCCTCGAAGCATGGAGTTTTGCGCGTCGATTGTGGCCGCCACGATGGGCAACTGGTCGACTCCTACCGGGAGTCTGCGGGAAGCGATGGAACGGACGGGCGAAGCGGTGCTGGGTGCTCCAAGGACCGGAGCCGACTAATTCATTCCCAGCTTCGGATACGGTTTGCGCGCGCTGCCTCGGTGGTCGATGGCAGGGCGATGAAGGGCGATGGAGCGACGACGGTCGGTGGAAGGAGACGAAGGAAACGGCGACAAGAGACGGAGAGAGAGTCGAGAAGGGGGTGAAAGATGAATAGTCGAAGTAGTACTGAGTAAGATACGAGAAGGAGCAAGGGAAAGGACACTCTATCGCTCGGATAGGAATCACTTTAGTCGTTTGACAGCAGAGCCAACAAAGGGCCAAACGGGAACATGGAACAAACGAGAGACGGGAACAAAGACGCAGGCAAGGCAAAGGCAAGATTTGATGGAAAATGAGAAAAGGGAAAAAGGCGCGGAAAGCGGAGGCAGCGAGTCGAAGGCAGGCTGGCCAGGTAAGGTCAAGGTACCTTCCTTCCACCGAAGTGAAAAAGGGTACGAAATACTTCGTAAAGGCGGGAAATACCCCGAAAAGTGGCTGTCGAGGATTTCTGGGTTTCTGGGAAGCGGCAGCCAGGGGGCGCCTTCTGTCTTGGTTGGGAGCGAGGGTTTGGATGGGTCAAGGTGAAACGCACTTTCGCGAGGCAGGGGCGACTTGGCCGCGATACTTGTACCTGAGCTTGGCCGGAGGGCTTTACTTGTACTTTTGGGTGGGCGGTTTGGCGACGGCAGAGGCTGTTTGCTTTAACTTCTTAGGTAGTCTCGTGCATTGTGTGCCTCGCAACCATCAGCCATTTGTGGTTCGACGTCAAGATGCAGACCAAGACGACATGCGAGCCAATCCTACCCAGTGGTACTGTCCTAATCATGTGAAATCCGGCGCTGCTAATGCATGTGCTAGTCTGTACATACAAGTACTGCGACAGATACCTACTAATACTACTACAGTACCGTATCTACAAGCAACAGAGACAGGGGCACCGCAAGGGACCATCATTTCGAATGGAGAGCAAAGCAAAGCAAAACACAGCACAGCACAAGCACAGCAACGCACGGCAGGCAATCAAGCAGCAGCCAAGGGAGCAAGGGAGCAGGGGAGCAAGCCAAGCAAGGGGGGCTGCCTCGTCTTCCGGGGGGGCTTGCATGTCTAGGCTGGGCTGACTGGGCGGAGCATGCGAGCTGCCTGCCTGAGCTGTTGGTGCAATTGGGTGCCCTCTACCGTGATCAGCGCTGGAGCCAAGGTGATTAGCATGGTGAGACATTGTTTAATACGGGAGTACGAGGAGCCGTCAAATTTTACGCATGCCAGTGTGCTCTGCGCCGAGGAGACGTGTGTTAAAGGTACTACGACGAAGGTATCTACTACTTGGATATTGACCTGAAGCTGGCCGACTGCTTGATTGCACCGAGCAGAGTCCTCGCAAACGAGAGCTCATCGGCGACGATGCGATGGGTCAACCCTCCTCTTCTCGATCAGCAGAGTGGGCCCCCGTGAGCACGATGCATCTTGTTTGCATCCCATCTGCCTGTGGGAGCCGGGCGGGAGCGCAGAGTGCCGTTCATGGGCGCGAGGCTGTGCGTGTTGGTAGGGAGCAGCCGCAGCAGCGCGGAACACTCCGTGCTGCGGCATCGCATCTTAAATGACGATGATCGCTTCGACTGATAAAAGCGCGCCAACGGAAAAGGGTAGAATCAAAATAAGGACGGAACGGTGCAAGACTATTTGCTGTTTCTCCTCAACCCATCAGCACGGGGAGCCATCGTGGCGTCAGCCGACCGCCGCCACTTGGGTGAGATTATTTTTGGCATCCTACCTGCAGTCAGCTAGTATCCAGCACTGACGGACACTCTCCATACAGACGCATCTCTAGTGTGTCAAAGTGCTATTTTAATCCAAGAGACTCGGAGGACTTTCCTTTGGCTTGTTGAGGCTCTGCAGATACGGCGTGCTACAACTCTCCTGATCGCGGCCACGGGCTTAAGAGCTCCAACACGAAACCCATATCATGCTACTACCAATCTCTTAGTTTTTCTCACTGGCACTTACAAAGGACAAGGAACGGCCAAAGGTGCCGGTCTCCCTACACTATAAAGGTAATTGATGCAGCCTCGTTCGGATACACAGCCCGACTGGAACACCGTCCGAATCATAGGCAAGTGCCGTCCTTGTCTGGGACGACTTGTATCTCCCGAGTCCGTCCGCAGCACCACCAGGTATTGCGAGAACTGCCAGCTTTATGAATCGGGTTCTTGTTAGTGGCCATGTATCTTGCCGTACTGCCCGTCCTCGCACCCGCGGACGCGGTACGGTGGGGCACAACGGCAGCATCGAGGGGCCCATCGCGAGATGACGAGTGCCGCAACCTTGCCCTTGTTCCCCCGTTCTCTCTCTTTGTTGAGGAGGAGGGAACCCTGCGCTGCTCGGCCCAGACGAGCTTTTTCTAGCGACTTGCCGATTCGGGAGGTATCTTGCAAGTTCTAAAAGACCTACCTCCGGCTACCGTATGAAGCGGCTCGAGCGCTCCGTATTCCGTACATCGAGATAAGTATGGAGTTCATGCCGAGGTTTGACACGGAGTTCGGTACGTGTCCTACAAGAAGAGGCGTAGCCCACACCCCAAAGGCTCTCGAAGGATCACAGCAAATGTGAACAATGATGGCGTCTGAGAAGAGAAGAAGGGGGTCAAGCCGCCTCCGGTTCGTCTCAACGCCACCCCGAAACACGCGCAGAACCATCCGCTTCCCCAGAAGGGTTGCATCCAAACTGCGTGTTACAGAAGCGATCAGAGGCAGGAATCGGGCTGGCACATCCAAGTGGCTGGCTGGCTTTGGCTGTCTCGGCTTTCTTCTAGGTGGAGTTCGGGTCGCCCTGTCCGTCTCAAGCCGCCCAACGGAATGCTTACAAGTCATCCAAGGATGCTGCTTGTTTTATATCGACGATTGTATCGGAGGGGGGCTGGAGGAGGGTGGTTTGCCTGTGCACACATTGAAAGTTGTGTGAGTAGCATTGGGACAGTTCAATCATTGAATCCCGAATAAAGGCGAGGCACGATTGCGACAGCCGTGCCAAGGCGTGCAGACTGGTCGCTGTTGGGTGGGTGAAGCCGGTCGAGGGTACGATCAAGGGGGATTGGCTGGTGTCACAGAACCGAGACTCGAGGCCTGTGTTTCAAAGGTAAGAGGAGAAACTTCCGCCTCACGTCTATGGTTGCTTTGCTGATGGACTGGTTGCGAAGATGCCAATTCATTCTGGGGCATCACCGGCAAGGAGTTGTTCACATGCATGCAGAAAAGGTTTGAAGATTGGGACGGAGCGCCTCAGCCAAAGGGACTCAGTTGATCATCTCGCTCGCAGCCGGGTTCCCAGACCATAATCAAAGGCCTCCACCAGAAACGTGGCTGTACAGGGCTAGAATCGCTGAGAATTGGAAATAAAGGCCGCCAAGCTTTTCCATAGCTTGCCCAGAGACCCTCCCCAGCCGCACACGGGACATTGCGATCTTAGCAGCTTGTGCTAAGCTGTTCAAGGTTCAAGGTATCCATGGCAGTTGGGGAGGAGATCCGGTGGACTTTGGGCGGTATCGAATGGTTGATTGTGTGCATGAATGTGCGTTTAATGAACTTACGCGGCGAGAGAGATTGACTTGATTCGGGGCACGGGATCGAGGTAGTACATACATACAAACCTACTATACTTGCGCCATGTCGGTGATTGCACGCATCAATGTTACGCGTCACCCTCTCTGGATCGCTGTGGGTGACAAGGACCCGGAAGGGAGAAGCACGGAATCTCCGTACGAGAGAAGAAGAAGACTGGGCTCTCCTGAAGGGGACCTGATGACATAATCTCCACGCTTTGTATCTCGCATACAAACAACTGGAGACGGCTACCCACAGGAAGCTGAAGAAGCATCATATCACGGCTCAAGCTGAGGACAGCTGACGCCCTCCCTCAATCAGAGAGTCTACGGCTGATGAACCAGATTAAAGTATGGTACAAGACAACCGAGAGCAAACATGCCGCACCCCGCAGTCGAAATGGCCATTTGGAGTCCTGGACCCCTCTCGACTGCGACGCACCGTTCGTAGCGCTTCTAATAGCTCAGTCCTTTCAGCTGCGCCAGGTCGCAGCTTATACGGCGGGGTAGCTTTCGTCGGGGCTTGCAGAGGGGTCTCTTACGTAGTGCCGCCCGCCGGCTGTATATATTGAACTCGTTCGATTCCACCATCGTCATCAACGTCCCACTCAGCCGTCAAACAGCGTCTTTCTTTTGCTCTCGTCGACAGTATTCCTTTCCCGCTTCTAGATCCCGTAAACAGCATCGCAACATGGACAACTTTGTCAAGATTGGCAAGGAGTTCCTCGAGCAGCAGGTCTCTGGCTCCGGCTCCGGCTCCGGCTCCGGTTCTGGCGCTGGCTACAACTCTGGCTCTGGCGCTGGCTACAACTCTGGCTCTGGCGCTGGCTACAACTCTGGTTCTGGCGCTGGCTACAACTCTGGTTCTGGCGCTGGCTACAACTCTGGTTCTGGCGCTGACTACAACTCCCAAGGTATGTGCCTCATCAACCATTCACTGGTCATCTCTCCTTTTCAAGCACGAGCATAGCAAGCTATATCTCATGACAACGCAATGCTAATCATCGACCGACAACAGAAAACAGCCAGCTCCCTCCCGGAAACAGTCAGTCCCCCCCCCTCTCCCCGTCCTCCTTTACTCGAAGCCCCATGAAACCTATATCTGACCCGAGAGAACCGCGATTCTATATAGAGGCGTACGGAGGCAACTATCCCGCCGGCGGCGACTTTGGCCACGAAGACGAGGAGCTGCGCACCGCGCACCAGCAGGCCCAGCAGTACGCCGGCTCGTCTGGCAGCAGCGAGCTCTTCTCCAACATCATCAACAGCATCAGCCAGAAGAAGAACCGGCTGGCCGAGGACGACATTGACGAGCAGGGTTAGACACACACAAAGCCCCCTTACTCAGAGGAATAATGGAGAGAAAAAAGAGCTTTGCTGACAATGCTATGTATGCCAGATGCCATCCGCAAACACAAGCAGACCTACGACGAGGACGCCGACAACCTAGACTCGGGCAGCCTCGGCTCCGCCGCCGCCCTGCAGGCGCTCAAGAAGTTCACCCAGGGCGAGACGGGCGGCAACCAGAGCCAGGGGGCGTTCCTGGGCCTGGCCATGTCCGAGGCCAGCAAGGTAAGAGACTATTGCCTCCCAATACGAAGCCTTACACCCAAAAGGCGAGAGGAGAAACGCGACGACATCGGTAAACCCCGAAGGATGTATGATTTGATGCTGACAGCTGTCGTCAACAACAGCTCTTCGACTCCAAGGCCGCCAACGGAAAGGTCTCCTCCGAGGCGAGCAAGGAGTCTGCGATCCAGCAGGCGGGCGAGTTGGCGCTGAAGATGTACTTCAAGAGTCAGGGCGGCGGTCAGCAGCAGGGTCCCTCTGGGTTGCTGGGACTTGCTTCCAAGTTTCTCTGAATGAGGGCGGGCAAGGCAGTGGTGGTTCTTATGGGATATAAATATACATGTATTGCGTGATGTGGCAGTCATCTGATTCTCCTATTCAGGGGAAAAGACTTGATCAATGAGCTTTACGAAGATTTGATACACAAAGCTGGCAGCAATCTCAACATGACTTGATGTTTTCTGTTTCTCCCTGTTCACGGATAGAGCAAAGCTGGGTTCTCTTTTGTCCTCGCAACCCCGTTTCACTGCTCCCCTCGCGCCAACGCAAACACGTCCGCCCACGCCTCAGCCCGCCTCCGTCCCTCGGGATACGTCTCATGAAGATAGTCCTCCGCCTCCCTCGCCCACGCCAGCAGCTGCTCCTCGCTCCCCCACTCCCCCGTGGCAAGCAAACTGACGGGCAGCTTCCCCTCCCCCTGCTCAGGATCGACGTAGCCCACCGGCGCCGAAACGGACGGGTTACCCGCCATGTTGGCCAGGAAGACGTACGACATGTTGCGCAGCGAGATGTTGGTGTCGCTCATGCCGTGGGCGTCGTCCCCGGGGGATCGGGGCCACCCGACGAGCGGCGTCGCGGGCGTCATGATGAGCAGGCCCGGGTGCTGCCGGAAGAGGTGGGCGAGGTGGCGCATGAGGAGGGTGCGGAGGGCGTTGATCTTGAGGTAGTCGGCGGCGGAGACCTGGGCGCCGGTCGCGAGGAGGATCTTGTTGGCGGGGCCGACGAGGGAGAGGTGGTGCGCGGGGTTGCGGCGGCGGGCCTTTTCGGCCATTTCGGCGATGCAGAGGCCCGCATGGGCGACCTGCACCTCGGGCAGGAAGGGGATGGTGATGTCGACGATCTGGTAGCCGCGCTGGGAGGCGAAGTGGTCGAGGGCCCTGTCGCAGATGTCCCGCACGGGAGCGTCGGCCTTGTTGTACCAGTCGCGGAAGACGCCCATGACGCGGCGGCCCGGCGCGGACGGCGGCGGCGGCAGGGAGAGGGCGAAGCGGGCCTGCGTGGGACAGGACGGGTCGGGCTGGGCCATGAGGCGGTAGGCAATGGTCAGGTCGGCGGCGGTGGCGGCCAGGGGCCCCGTGACGCAGACGGTGCCCTCCATGGCCGTGGTGCGGTGGTGGCTGGGCTTGAGGCCGTAGACGCCGTTGAAGTTGGCGGGGACGCGGATGCTGCCGCCGGCGTCGGTGCCGACGCAGATGGGGACGATGCCGGCCGAGAGGGCGGAGCCGGCGCCGTTGGAGGAGCCGCCGGGGTAGTAGGCGTTGTTGAGGTGGTTTGTGGGCGTTCCTTGGACGACCTGTGCGTAGGGGGTCAGTATAATTCGGGCTTGATTGCATGTGATTTGATATGATGTGACGGGGTGTTTGTCATGAGTATATGTAGAGAAGACTCACGTTGAGGCCACTCGTATCTGTGTAAACAGCATCGTCAGCACTTCATTCACAGATTCAAGCTCCAAACATGGAGGGGCCTCGCTTCTTCAACCGTACCTGATCCCAGCTCATGCATCTTATTCTTGCCCAGCACGATAGCCCCCGCCTCCTGCAGCTTCCTCACCGGCCACGCCGTCTCCTCGCAGACCGCAAACGCCGGCAGCGAGCCGTCGTACTTCATGCCGTAGTGGTTCACGTACCCCCTGACGTCCGTGTCGTCCTTGACGCCCACCGGCACGCCGTCCAGCACGCCGAGCGGCGCCCCCGCGGCCCACCGCTCCGTCGACGCCCTGGCCGCCTCGACGGCGAGCCTCTCGGCGCCGTGGGCGTCCGCCCAGGCGTCGCTGTACTTGCCCCCGCCGGTGGTCAGCCCCAGCAGCGTCTCGACGACCTGCAGCGGGGTGAGGGCGCCGCTCTTGTACATGGCGTGGTAGTCGGCCGCGGAGTAGTACCGGGGCGACTTTTTGGAGGAGGAGGCGTGCTTGGAGGTGAGCAGCTCGGGCTCGAATTCGAGCATTGGGCCTGTTGGGCCGAGGGGCGTCACCGTGGGCTGCAGGGTCTCGTCAGCCTGTTGTCTCTCTCACACAATCGCAGTTGACTTGAAAAAGAAAAACGGGTAATGAAGGGGGTTTGAGACAAAAAGGTTGATGGAGGGCATAGTAGTACATGGAAAGTAGGCATGACATTGTCCAGCTCTGGCATGTCCTTGATCTTGGTGATGCCCGAGTTGTTGAGGAGGTATCTTGAGATGAAGCCGCTCCGGGAAATACTTTGCAGTGAGATCAAAGAAAGAGTCAGCCACAATGTCTCATGCAATGAAAAGGCGATGACATACATCTCAGCGCCCACGACGAGAGGCAAGCCCCGAAGCACCGGGTTGTGGTCTACCCGCTGATCATAGCCCGTGTCCGGCCCTTGGACGACATCAGGATAGTTGGCAAAGTCGTCTGGAGGAGCCATGGCTCTTTCAAAGGAAGTTGACAAGATTGATTGGAATTGAGGCAGATCAAGTTTTGTTGCAGGATGTCTCGGAGAAGCAAGATTTGAGGGGGGGTTGATGATGTGGTGTGTGTGTGTGCAGGTCACGCAGTTCGAAGTGAGTGCAGGTGGTTCAGCCGAGGTCTTGGTTTAGGTGTCTTGTCTAGCGTTTCCGATCCTTTTGACTCAGTTATGCTTGTTTTATTCGATCCCGCATGAGTTAGGGATTGATTCGTGTCATTTATCCGGGGAGAGAGCGGCAATCAACAACGGAACCGGCGGGCAATTTCACGGCGCTGGGTCGAGTAGTTCGTCTTGGTAAGTTGAGGTACTCTTGCAACTGGAAAGACGATAGTTCTCTGAGAATTTTGGCTCGATACATAACGTTTCGCCTCTACGTGGGGATGACGGGGAATCTTTTGGATGACTGCGCTGATGTAGGTTAGGTATTACATGTAGGCAGCAGATAAGCATACCTTATGTCACTGAGATGAGGGGCTGAAGAGAGCTTGGAACGAAGCCAAAGAGCCAGTCAGCTTCAACCAACAAGCCACGCAAGAAACGAGAACCGAACATTCCTACCAGCGGGGGCTTGTCGAGTCAATCCCAGCTACAGTTTTCCACTCGAGATGCATGTGGAATTTGCATTGCAATTGCGTAAACAAGTAGCGGGCCGACTTCTTTGATGCTTGTTCTGTCAGCGGGCGACTGACTGTTGAACCCCTCGTCATCTGGTATGGTAAGGTACTCGAGGTTCATGAGCATATCTTTGCTTATTGCTTGCTTACCTGGTGAGACGCAAAACGACGACAGCCAAACCTTACATCACACGCACTCACTGCACCCAAACTGACGCACAAATAACAGCAAAGCAAAAGCGTATATAATCTCAGATCTATTCGTATGCTCCCAAAGCAGAAAACCGTGGTGTGTTCGCCACGTGCATCCGTGTCCGTCTAATTCTGCTTCCAAATGCCGCCTCCTAATGGGGTATCATAATCGTGTACAGATGCCCATGCCAAATAACAGAAAAAGAGAAGAAAAAATGATAAAAAAGAAGAGAAGAAGAGATCAAGTTGTGAAAGAGAAGAAGATGAAGGAGATGAAGGAGAAAAAAAGGCCACCAATCTTCCACCTCCAAAGAAGAATCGCCAGCAGAAACGGTCAAGATAGTCAGGCAACTTCCTGTCGCCAGTCATATATGTGTCTTTTGAACAAAACCCAACCCAAAACTCCGTTGCCAGGATTCCGTTCGTAAAAGCAATTGAGCGTGAAACTTCCGGTCCGGCCGTGTGTTGAAAGTGTACGTAGCTATTTCCTGTCGCGTGCAGCCTTGTGGTCAACTGCTTCTTCGCCCGCCGTCGTTAGCTACCGACGGGCTTGGCCAAGGGCGTGCCGACGCTGTTGCGCTTCTTCTCCTTCTTGGCCCAGCGCAGTCCGCAGGCGTTGCATAGTGTCTTTGGCCCGCTGGGCCCCTTTCGCCATTCTGGGGAGTCGAGAGTGCCTGGGAGTGAAAATTAGCAGCTGATTGCAGAGGTGTTCGCTTGGGAGGAGGAGCGCCACTCCCCAACAAGCAGAGTCCAACCACCCCCAACGCGGACTCGAGCCAGACCAAAGGGGTAGATGGAAGAAAAGGATGAAAAAGGGGGGGCCGTACCGCAGTCAGTGCAAACGTATTCTTCAGCCAACTTGAGCTTCTTCTTCTTCTCGCCCGACTTGGAATCCCTGTCCATGGGCATGGCGATTCCTGCATCGCCCTTGATCAGGGTAGGGCTCCGGTTGCCGCTGCTCATCCGCTCCCCATTTTCGATGCCGGTCAAGAACGCTATCGTATCCGCCGAGGACGCTTCGAATCGCGCCATCTTGTCACGCAGCGAGTCCTGCCGATTGCCCCCCGTGGCGCCCTCCAGGTTCTTCCTCGTCAAGGCACCATCGACGGCGGCGGCGGCTGCTGCTGCTACTGATGGTATGGGAATCTCGGTAGGGCGGCTGGAATATCCGTACACCGTTGACGCTGCCGTGCTAGCATTCTCCGAGGTGCCAACGTCCGATCGGCCCTCCCGACTGTGCGCCCACATCCTCTGCGCCTCCTCTGCCTCTGCCTCCTCCTCCCTGCGCAGCTCAGCTATGCGACGCCTCAGCCTTTCGTTCTCAATCTTGTGCTCCAGGAACGAATCCAGCAGGGCCGCGTTTTTGGTTGGGTAGAGACGTGCCATCATGAAGACGGCCTGGCAAAAGGGCGATTGGTTATTTGGATTTGGAGCAAATCTGGCCGCCGCAATGTGGGCATGGCCCACGGCCTCGAATATCGCATAGGTGCCGTCCTTCTTCTTCATGCGATAGAACATGCGCAGCGGGTTGCCGGTGGCGATGGACTCGTGGAGCTCGGAGACGAGCACGCCTTGGTCGTCGGGATGGATCAGCTGCTTGAGAAAGGTGTCCTGGACCTCCTCGGGCGTGTACCCCGCCAGGGCCGTGATGCTGGGCGACACATATTTGATGCGCCCGTTGGAGTCGAGGATCTGCAGCAGGTCCCTAAGCTCCTCCACCACCTTGGCCGGCCAGTTGCGCCTCTTGGTGAACTCGGTCAGCGGGTTGTTGTTGCCGCCGCTGCTGCTGCTGCTGGCCATGGCGGTGGGCGTAAAGGCAGCGGCGGGCAAGGGCCCTGCGCCCGTGACGTCGTTGGCGACGGTGTTGAACTGGTCCTGCGGCTTGAGCATGGCGTCAGGGGATAGGAGGTGGCCGTCCAGGTCGCCGCCGTCTTCGTCCAGCACGGCGCCCATGGGGTCAATGTTGAGAGCCATATCGGCGCCAAAGTGAGCCATCATGGTGCTCTCGAGAAGGGCCATGGCGTCGCTGCTGGAGTCGTCGAGATGGAGCGCATCAGCGATGCCGGTTGCGCTGGACGCTGGCCCGGAAATGCCCTGGCTGTGCGCTGCTCCCTGGAACATGGGCAAGACGTCGATGTTGCCGAAGCCAAAAAGGTCGCCGTGCAGAGGAGGTGGGCCGGACATGGTCGCGGTGGTATCGCTATACCGCCAGCTTTTGAATTTTCCACATCAGGAGGGCGTCAGATTAGCGGGCTGTTCGGGCAAGCCTTGGGTGCGTTCAGCGGCGTCTTGGGGGTCTCTTTTTTCGTTTTCTGGGGGCTTGTCCTGTTGCGTTAGGTGAGGTGAGGGGCCTGCGGCTCTCGTCCTTCTGGCGTGAAGGTTTCGTGGGGTTGCTGCGTGCGCTGCCCGGCTTTGCGTGCCCTGTCCGAGGCCCGGGAACGAGCAGCTGGGGGGGAGGGGCGGTTGAGTCGACGAGAAGCTGCCCGTGTAGCGCGTCTGTAAGGGAGGGAGAAGAGGTGGAAGAACGCCGGGGCCAGAGGAATCGCGGACCGTCTGGCGGTTGTCGCAGCGAAGCGGTGGTATCCGAGTTTATATGTCAGTCGGTAAGGCAAGGCAAGGCAAGGTCAGGTCAGGTAAGGTAGGTATCGATAATATGGAACATATAGGGTGGGCAAAGGCAAATGCGATTGAGGATCCTGGTGCCAGCACCTGGGATTTCAGCTAGGCTGGGGCCGGGCCAGGACCTGGCCACTGGCCTGCAGCACCGCGGGCTGAGCGCTGTCTCGCTGCTGAGCAGGCCGGAGAATTGCCCCCGTGAAAAGCGGGCTGGGCATGTGCCTGGCTGGGGTCGGGTCCGGGTTTGTTTCATTGTGGGAGAAGGATGGGTGAGGCTAAGGCATGCACTTTGGGGGGGAGTCGGCTGCTAGTAGCGGCTACCTTGGCCGGTCGCGCTGCACGGTCCTCTGCTGGCCTGGAGGGCAGGTAGGTGATACATGGTGCATGCGCGGGTGCATGTACCGTCGTCAGTCAAGGGATATCGTGTGAGGAACGGGGGTTGGGAGCAGCTTAAGCAGGTGTATCAAGCAGTCTCACACGCATCTGATGGAAAAGGCCCTTGTGTCAGCAGCAGCAGCAGCAATGTCTGGCAGCAAAAGTGGCCTCCACTCTACCAAGGTAAGTATGAATGAGCACGACCATCAGAAGTTGCCTGACCAGCCCAGCAAATAGCGGGGGGCGCACAGCTGAGCAGAGCAGCGCGGATCCATCCACGGACCCCAATTGTCTAACCCATCAGATGGACGAGGGCAGGAGAAAAAGCAAGATGCGAAACCTGGAAACCAAGAACCCAGAGATTTCAGGCATGACGCAACCCTTCCCTGCGGCGCTGCTTTAGCGGCTGCTGCAGGAAGACGTCGCGACAACGCTAAGAAAAGCGGTCCTCGGCCTTGTATCTGAATCTGATGATGAATAGGTAGGTTTGATAGCGTATTGTTATCTACTTAGGCATTCGGCAACGGCAGTTTGATGTCATCCACAATCTCTATTTTATTTCCTGTGCACAAACGCAAATGGAGGCGAAGCCATTCCGAGAGCAAGTGTGCTGTGCTGTACCTAGGTAGGCAAGTTAGGTGAGGTGGTTCAGGGATGTGAGGTAGTATGAGCCGTGATCCGTCATACGACTCGATATACTCGGAAAAGCTGAAATACATACCCGTACCTACCTCCTACCTACCTAGTACCTAATAGACGAAGCAACATGCCATTGCGCCGACAAGTCAGATACAGCCACTGATTGTTCATTTCCCGTGGACAAGCCACCGTCCGTCAGTCACATCAACCTGCGACAGCTTCAACCTTGCTTTGTGCAGGAAAAAAGCAAGGCCTGCTGACCGGCGGCGTGCCGGTTGTGCAGCCTCTCACGGCTAACAGGCCTCGGGGCCTCTCACAGCTGCATCCGATTCGACCACTTGGCCTGGCCAAGCACCGCGCATTTTCTGGGGAGGGGGAATCCATGGATGCAAGGGAAATCGTTGCCTGATCCATCACAGCAGACTGTTCCTGGAACTCGAAGCCAGCACGCACCAAGAGAAAAAAAGGGCGCCAGGCGGCGGCTATGGGTGTGGCATCTACTCACGACAGATTGGTAATTAGTAGGTACTAGGTAGTAATGAATGCCTGGAGGATACGAGCAGAGACGGCCTCTGCTCCAAGGTGCGTGGGCGGTGCGTACGGCGTCTCACTCGCGGCGGCAATGATGCTGGGATGCCGTCTGCATCACGTAGGAACAGTACACGACGTAATCGTTCTGACGCCGACGGTGATGCGGAGAGAGCAGGAAGGTTATACAGACATAATATGTTGGGGCACCAATCTGTCCTGCACCACCGTCATAATACCTACCTTACCTACTATGCGACAGGACATACCGACCTGCCAAGCAGAGGTAGGTAGGAAAGGTAAGGTAAGGTACCTGGCGGATACCTGTAGAGACTCGCACAACCTCCGAGGCTAAATTGACAAGAAGCTCCTGGTCGTCGTTCCCACCCTGACTTTCGCATCGCAATGCCCAATCCCGCCCATCCGCGATGCAACATTTCGACCTGTGGGACGCCCGATTCCAACCCACGGCGCCAGTGGCTGTGTGTGCACCAAAGTGCCGTCGAGTACAGGCAAAGTACTGCACCACAGATCCCACCCCGAGGGCAGCAATTGGCTCAGGTGGATGCGTTCGAGTGGTGCAGATCCGCCGCTCCTGGAGAGGGAGGGGCCTGATGGAACGCGGTGCCCCGATTTTGCCCATCTTGCCCATCTCGCCCATCATCCGGTAGCAACTGTTAGTGCTGCAACTGTCCTCAGGGAGCAGCAAGCAGGTGAGGGAGGGGAAGGGCGTGGATGTGGAGGGGAGGGGGTTAAAGTGGTACAGGCAGTATCGTTACCGCCTTATCTTATCGCACGTGAGCACGCATCAGTCAAGCGCATGGCGCTCAACGCGTGACCAGCGGCGCTGCCTGCCTGGAGCGCGTCGGGAACTTGGCATATCATCGAGATAGGTAGCATCTATATCTGTTCAGTCTCTTCGAGCCAGTCAACACTCGACTGCTTGCTCGCCAGCCCAGGTTCAAACCACCAGACGCACAAAAGGGAAATGCCCCGGCGTTGATTGGCAGTGTTTGCTCGCTCCTCTCCAGCAGCATTTCGGCATCCGACCCTCTCCGATCAGAGCGCCGTCTCTCAGCCCCAGCATCTCTCCCGCCCAGGTCGCCCTCCACCATGTCGAGAATAGACAAGCTCTCCATCTCCGGCGTCCGGTCATTCAGTCCGGCTGCCCGCGAGGCCATCCAGTTCAACACTCCGCTGACTCTCATTGTCGGCTACAATGGCTCCGGAAAGACGACAATCATCGAATGCCTGAAATATGCAACCACAGGCGAGCTGCCACCCAACAGCAAGGGCGGCGCCTTCATCCACGACCCAAAGGCAAGCCATGCCCACGCCTGTGCCTTTGTGGCCTGAGATATCCGCTAACGATCAATGCCTCATGTTCAGCTCGTCGGAGAAAAAGAGGTCCTGGCCCAGGTCAAGCTGCAATTCCACTCCATCAACCATCGGCAGCATGTGGCGACTCGAAGCATCCTGCTCACCTCGAAAAAGCACACGAAAAGCCAAAAGACACTCGACTGCTCACTAGTGGTCGTGAATAACGGAGAGCGAACCACGACATCAACCAGACAGGCGCAGCTGGACGAAATGATACCCGAGCGCCTCGGTGTCTCCCCCGCTATTCTCGACGCCGTCATCTTCTGTCACCAGGATGAGTCTTTCTGGCCACTGAGCGAGCCTGGGCAATTGAAGAAGCGCTTTGATGAGATCTTCGAGGCCATGAAGTACGCAAAGGCCATTGAGAATCTCAAGATGGTCCGGAAGAAGCAGGGTGAAGATCTCAGAATATTCGAAAAGGACGAGGCACACAACAAGCTCAACAAGGATAGGGGCGAGCGGGCCGAAAAGCGCATGAGTGCGTTGCACGCAGAGATTGAAGCAGCGCGCGAAAAGTGCGAAGCGCTGACAGACCAGATGCAGCAGACGCAGGATAGCATACGGCAGAAGCACGAGCAAGCCAACAGTTTCCTCCAAATCGTGCAGAATCTCAACAACAAACGAGAGCAGCTCGAATACAGACAGGACGCTGTTGACGAGCTCAGGCAGACGATTGACGAGTTGCCAGACGACGATGCGGCCCTCGAGCGCTCCTTGTCCCAGTACCAAGACAGCATGGCCCGCCATCAACAAGAGGCCGAGCAGAACAAGGCACACTACGCTGAGCTCCAGCGGGAGCTGGCGAATCATCGCCAAGCCCTCTCTGCGAAACTGGCCGAGCAGGGAAAGCACCAGTCGGACAAGGACAAATATGAGCGCCAGCTCAAAGCGAGGGCGGAGCTGATCCAAGAAGCCGCACGGCAGTACAAGCTCAGAGGCTTTGACGGAGACTTGAATGACCAGCAGATCCAAGCCTTCCACGACAAGATCCAGAAGCTCCTCGCGGAGAAGAAGCGAGACTTGGAGCGACTTCAAAAGGAGAATGCTGCCGAGCTCGACAAGGCCACAGGTGTCATCACGGAGCTCGAGGGTCGCAGAGCTGCTCGAACGCAAGACCGCGTGTCTGCGAAACAGCGCATGGGGGCCATTGAAAAGCGTTCGAGCATTCTCCAAAACGAAGCCGGGAGCATCGACGTTGACGACGGAGCCAAGGCCCTCTTGGACGCACAGCTTGCGGAACTGGAATCCAGATTCCGGCAGGTCCAGCAAGAGTTGGACAAGTCCAACTGGGACCAGCAGTTGGGTGAGGCCAACGATAAGCAGTGGCAATTGGAGAACGAAAATGAAAAGCTGGGCCGTGAGCTCGTCGAGTGCACAAGGCTGGCCTCGGAGCGGGCGCAGCTTGAACTCCGCAAGAAGGAAATGGCAGATCGGAAGCGAAAGCTCGAAACGCTGACCGAAACATGGAAACCCAAGCTCAATGCCGTGCTTGGGAGCAATTGGGAACCGGAATCGCTAGACTCCCTGTTTCAGTCGGTGCAGGGTCGTCAAAGCAAAGCTGTTCAAGAGACCCAGAGGCGTCGAGACCAGACGAGGCAGAAGCAGCAAAAAGTCGAGTATAAGCTGAAGAATGCAAAGGAAACGCACGGAAAAAGATCCCAACAGATGGCTCGGAGCAAGCAAGAAGTTGTCGCTGCGCTGCAAAAGGTGCGAGACGGCGCTGTCGTGGAAGACTATGTGGAAGAGGTAGCTGCCGTCGAGCAGCAGGTCGAGGAGCTTCGCACTGATCTCAGTCTCTTTGACGCTCTCTTTGACTACTACAACAAGTGCAAGCGTATGCTAGATACGCAGAAGAAGTGCAGACTTTGCGAACGCCACTTTGATGACAGCCAGGCGGCAACTCTGGATCGCCTGCGCAAGAAGATCGACAAGCATCTGGATCCAAAAGGCAAAGTCGACACGGAAAAGGACCTGAAAGAGGCAGTGGACAACCTGGAGTCGCTGCGGGCGGTGCGCTCGGCCTTTGACACCTTTCAGCGGCTTTCGACAGAGCTACCTCCTCTCCTGGACGAGTGGAAAACGGCGGAAGCCGAATACGAGTCTCTGGAAAAGCAGCTCGAAGAGGAAGATGCCTTTGTCGTTGCAGAGGAGGAGAAGCTGAGAGATCTCGGCGACCTGACCAAAACAGTTGCGAGCATCTCTCAGACGGTCAAAGACATCAAAGACGCCGAGGCCCAGGTGGACCGCATCGTTTCGCAGCAGTCTTCCAGCGGCGTCACTCGCAGTGTTGAGGAGATACACGAGCTGCAGTCCAACGTCTCTGAGCAGCTCAGAAGCCTCAAGAACAAAATCTCCAAGCTCACGGCGGACAGGCAACGGATGAGGGATCAGCTCAACGCACTCGAGCTGGAGAAGAGCGAGCTGAGAAACAAGATTGGGCGCACCGCGGGCCAGCTCGAGAAGAAGAAGGACCTCCAAAACCAGATCCAAACTCTCAAGGATGATTACAACCACCAGCGGGAAGTGATTCAGCGGACTGACGAAGAGCTCGAAAAGATCGAGCCGGGCATTGCGGAAGCGAGGTCGGCCCGCGACCTGATTCTTCGCCAGGGCCGTTCCAAAGAGCAAGTCATCACCGAGGAGCGAGACGCCATCCTCAACTCCTTGAGCGAGATCAAGATGATGGAGCATGACATTCAGGACTACCTTGATCGCGGGGGCCTCAATAACCTGGCGTCCAACCAGCGGGCAATCGCCACCCTCGAGACAGCCATCAGCCGCACGGAAAAGGAGATTGCCGACCTGACGGTGCGGACGAACAAGCTCAAGCAGGACATTGACAGCGGAGACCGCAAGAAGAAGAACATTAGCGACAACCTCAACTATCGCAAGCATCTGCGAACGCTCAACGTCCTGCGGCAAGACATTGCCGAGCTGGAAGATCGCAACGCGCACGAGGACTACGAGCGCTTGCAGGCAGAGGCCCGCTCGCTGGAGAACATGGCCAACCGGCTGCTGGCCGAGCGCGGGTCCGTCATGGGCTCGATGAAGACCAAGGACGAGGAGCTCAGCCGGCTGCTGCAGGAGTGGGAGCTGGACTACAAGGACGCCAAGAAGAAGTACCGCGAGTCGCACATCCGCGTCGAGACCACCAAGGCGGCGATGGAGGACCTGGGGCGGTGCTGGCTCGCCGTCGAGGCGGCCGTGATGCAGTACCACGCCACCAAGATGGCCGAGGTCAACCGCATCGCCGGCGAGCTGTGGCAGACGACGTACCAGGGCACCGACATCGACACCATCCTCATCCGCTCCGACGTCGACGCCACCACGTCCAAGCGCAGCTTCAACTACCGCCTGTGCATGGTCAAGCAGGACGCCGAGATGGACATGCGCGGCCGCTGCTCCGCCGGCCAAAAGGTGCTCGCCAGCATCGTCATCCGCCTCGCCCTCGCCGAGAGCTTCGGCGTCAACTGCGGCATCATCGCCCTCGACGAGCCGACGACCAACCTCGACCGCGACAACATCAAGTCCCTCGCCGAGAGCCTGCACCGCCTCATCCAGGTCCGGCAGCAGCAGAGCAACTTCCAGCTCGTCGTCATCACGCACGACGAGGACTTTTTGCGGCACATGCGCTGCAGCGACTTTTGCGATAGCTTCTTTCGGGTCAAGAGGGACGAGAAGCAGAATAGCGTGATTTCGAGGGAGAGTATTACCAAAATTTTCTAGACAAACTCAAAAGTGATTCATGGAGATGAGGGGGATGAGATGGACATATTGAGACGTAGGCAGAAATGTATGTAAAACCATGCATAGGTTTCCCATCAAAATACCATCTCACGATCAACATATAAAGAGAGCTCAATACACAAATGTCATCACCTTGCTAATATCTGCATTCAACACTATGAAACCAAAAAAAAACGAAAGAAGCAAACAGCATCGGGTATCAACCTGCTCAATAACCCTAGAAAACTCAATACCCAGTCCAGCCCTAGCCAATCCCTTTCTGACCCCATCCAAAAGAACAGTAAGGGGAGAAAGAAGAAGAAAAAAAGGAGAGAAGAAGCCTCCCATAAGTATCACGCAGCCCCAAGTTGTCCCCTCTCTTTTTACAACAACGAGAAAGTAAATCCAACTTGAAGCTGTATTGCATCGTATAGTTGACGAAACAAGACAAGAAGAAAAACAAAGACAGTTGCGCTCTGTATCGCTCATGACCGACCCAAACTCCGTGATCCGGTACCCGTCCGGCACTTCTCTCCCAATTGACAAAGGAAAGAAGACAAAAGGGGAGGGACAAGGACCATGAAAAAGCAGTGTTACATGTGCACCCTGCAAATGTAGCAAAATCAGACCTGTCCCCGAATAAATGAAACAGCAAAGCCATACTCCCACTGCCATCGTAGACCAGCGGCCATCAGATCATCTTCTTCCCTCAGGTTATCCGCGGGCTCTTTCTCCTGGCCATGCTCTCCGCCAGCGCCGTCAGGGGCAGGTTCTCGCGGCCCTCGGGAAGCAAGCTATGCTTCCTCAAGCTCGCCCGCGTGGAACGAGCGCTGCGCTTATACAGCGGCACGGAGTCCCCCGACCCGGCGGACATGGTGCTGGACCCGGACTCGAAGGAGATGACGCTGGAGGCGAGACTGGAGATGTTGGGGTTGACTTCGCGCAGGCTTGCGCTCTTATCCGAGACGCTTTCCGTCGAGGGACGCGGTGGTGAGCTTGCGTTTTTTGAAGAGTTGTCGAGGTCGGTAAAGACAAGGGTGTCGTTGTCCTCGTCGGCATTCCCTTCATCGGCGTCGTCCCGGCTAGGAGAGTTGCCGCCACTTTTGAAATTAATGGCAGCCTGTGTCTCGGTACGAGGCAAGCTCGTGGGGAACTGATACTGCGCTTTCTGAGGAGTCTCCCCGGTCGGCCGGTAATCCTGAAGCGCCGTCTTGCCAATTTGTTCTCGCAGGGCCGAGAGAGGCTGGCAGATTTGCGCCGTCAGAGGCTCAAGGCTGTCATGCAGATCGCCCGCGTCAAGGTCCATGGCCTCGCCCAGGTTCTTGACGCGATCAAAGGTGGTCTTGAAGTGAGCCGAGATGTTGCCAAACGATTGATCCACCGTGTTCGTCAGCGCCTGGATGGACTGTATGTGTGTCTCGTGGTGGGTGTTGCTCTCAGACTTGGCACGGGTCACAAAGTCATCCATAGCTTCCATCTGCAGGTCCAGGTCGTCGATCTGAGCGCCCACCACGCGCACCGTCTCGGCGTGGACTTGGTTGGCCGTGCTTCGGATGGAGTTGCTGCGACCCTCGGCAGCGTTCCAGTCGTCCTTCAGCTTCGTCTTGAGCTGATCGCGCGACTTCTTGACCTCCTCCAGCAGCTCGCCCTCCTTTCCGTCCCAAGAATCCATGCCCTGGCCGTACTGAGCAATGGCACCCTCGAGGGATGCGTTGTAGTCGGCCATGTTCTTCTGTACCTGCGAAGTCCTCTCTGCGAAGCGGCTCTCCTGTGCTTCGGCCTGGGAGTTGATCAAGGCTGAAATTTGACCGAGAAGTTTCTGACGCTCCTCGGCCGCTTGTCGCCTCTCTTCTTCCAGTGCCTCCTGCATGCGGGTCGATATATTCGCATTTTGAAGCATAATGGTATTGGTGGCACTTTGTAGCTGCCTCCTCAGGTTGTCGGACTCGCAGCGCTGAGCGGTAATGTGCCGGACGAGCTCCTCAAAGATGGACTTGAAATCCTTGCCCAGGGAGCTATACGAGGTGTGAAGCTGGTCGTGGAACTCTGTCATCTCATTCAACACGTCGCCGGCAATCTTCTCGGCGGCCTGCGCAATGGCTTGCAGACTTTCGCCGACTCGTTCTTTAACGTTGTCGCGAACCTCCTTGATTTCTTCCAACACCTCGTCCATATCTTCCTTGGATCTTTGCTTCTGCTCGAGGAGCAGTCTCTTGGACTCGGCAAAGGCGTCAAAGTTGTCGTCCAGGAAGGCTTGGGTGGCGGTGAGCTTCTGCAGTTCTTCTTGCACAAACGTCTCCATCCTCCTTGACACGCTCAGGATCTGTTCCTGCTGTTCCTCCTGGAAGACGCGAACTCGCCGCTCCACCATGGACGTTACCTCTGCCACCTGAGACTGGGATGAGTTCCAGGCCGTCCGGTTGAGTAAGTGCAGATCCGATTTGCGCTTATTCTTTGCGTGCAGGCCATTGACATCCTTGACCGTCTTCTGCAGCTTGTCAATCAGCACGCTGCCAATCTCGGTCAGCTTCTCCTCCGTCTCCTCGTGAGCCTTGCGCCGCTCCGTCTCTTCCTCCAGGGTCTTTCGCGTCGCGGCGAGGATGATGTCTGTCTGGTCAAGTACACCTTGCGTCTCGTCCAGCTGCGCCTTTGTCGCCTCGTGGTCTTTCTTCATGCCCATGAAGGAAATGTTGAGGGAAAAGAGCTCTTGGACCTTGTTCCGCAGATTTGCCTCCAATGTCTCGAGACGCGCGCTCTTCTCCTCCAGCACAATCCTCCTTGACTCGCTCTGCGCAGTCATCTCCTCGAACATCTCGTTGGATAGGTAAACGCCGTTGCGCTGTCGTGTGGATATCAGCTCGCTCTTTAGCTTTTCGATCTCGACGGTAAAGTCTCTCAGGAGCATCTTTTTCGTTATCATGTGCATCTGAGGCTTGTTTCGTATGTTCTTGGCGCGGAACGCATATTCGAGCGTTGAAATCGTTTCCTCGAGGTTGCTCTTCGAGGGAGAAATGGTAGCAATGATGCATGTTTTTGTTCGCCCGCCGAGTGAATCTTGCAGGAGACGGGTCAATTTCGATTCTCGATAGGGAATGTGAGGACTGTGGTCCACCAGAGCATTGATGACTCGGCCCAGGGTGAGTAGCGACTTGTTGATCAAGCCGGCCTCGGTAGCTCGCTTGTTCTCTGCGCCCGATCTCTGTATGTTTTCGCTGCCGGCCAGGTCCACCAGGTTGAGCTTGCCGGCGCTCACGAGCTCCTCCACTCCCTGATCGTTCGAGCTCTTGACGTAGGCCGTAATGGTGAAGACGGTGTGACTTCGGGAACTCAGGTCGTTGCACTTGGTGGCCGCAACCTGGCGCTTCAGGCTGCCCTCCTGGAGCACCTTGATTCCCTCGGCCGCGTTCTTGATGTGCTTCTCCTCCATTCCCTGAACAAGCGTAGTAGCATGACCTCGCCTTGACGCATCGTCGTAAATCTTGAGCTTTGCGCTCTCGTCGGTGGAGAGCAGGTCTCGGAGTTCTTCGTTGTATAGCTCGATAAAGGAGCACTTGACGCAGTTGTCGGTGTTTTCGTTCTCGAGCTTGTCAAACAGCTGCTGCAGGACGCGGGGGATGATGCCGGCCTCGTCGGACAGCATGCCCAGCGTATCCGACATGTCTCCGGACATTGTGTACGTCTTGCCCGTCCCCGTCTGACCGTAGGCGAATATCGTGCAATTGTAGCCGGCGAGCATCTGCAGCAAGCCCCAAATGTTAGCATCCCTTTGCCATGAATACCGCTCCTGAATTGAGTTTCTGCGCATTTCAAAGTGCCAGAAGGCAGAGAGAGAGAGCAGGAACCGACCTCCTCCAGGATGGGCTTCACCACGTCGTCAAACACCATCGACTGATCCGCCGCCGGCGAAAACACGCGGTCAAAGCTGTACGTCTTGTTGCTCAGCGCATTCGCGCCCATCGACAGCTCAATCACCTGCCCCTTGACGCCGTCCGCGTTCACCACCACCGTGCTGTTCTCCTTGACCTCCCTCTGGCTGCGCCCGCGACACCGCACCACGACGTTGATGTTGGTCTCCTCCCCGCCGCCCACCATGACGTCCGACGCCTCAAAGTCGCGCTCCTTGCGCTTCGTCCCAATCGCCGTCGACGACGTCGTCTCGGCCGGCGACATGGCCCTCATCCGGTCGACGCCTCGCGACGCCGTCGCCAGGTGTCGGTTCGTCGGGACCGCCGAGGAGGATCGTGTGCCGTTGAGACGCGTGCTGCTGCTGCGCATGCCGGCGCCCGGTCGGATGCCCGACGACGACGACGAGCTCATTGTGGGCCGCGTGGGCTCTCGATCGTATCGTGTCCGAGGGTGAGCCATGCTGACGGCGGTGTGAGGCCCCCCGAGCTGCTGCCGATAATGGCCGTTTGCTTTGGTTCGAATTTCTGTCGTAAAAGGTTATGTGTAGGTATGTGTGCACCTAAGTAAATGTGCTGTGTGGTGTTGTTGTTGATGCTACTAATTGCTTTGGGCGGGGATAAGCGGGTGGAGCATTGGGCGATTAGGAGGTACCCCTGTAGTTGTACCTTTTCACCATGTCGCCCGTGTGGAGTACAACGAAATGCTGTATCTCTCCAGTGAATGTCTGCGTTATAAGAAGCTTTGGATTGGAAATGCAGCTGGTAGCAGCGCAGCAGTGGACTGGCAGTATTTCACGGATGACAAAAAGAAGGTGATGGACTTGTTGCAAGACACGGTCGAGGAGCTGGGTTGAAGAATTGCTCTTCTACCTTATTGCAGAGGAGACGGGATTCTAAGCGTGGAGTGATTGGCAGGCGGCTTAGGTAGAAGTACTTCTATCAGACAATGGCGTATACAAGAGCTGCAAGTATTGAGTACCTTTCACAGCTTTGCAGAATGGGTGGGTCATGAGCCGGTAGCCACAGCAACGAAACATCTTGTTAGCGGTTACATCGCCTGGCCTGCCTTTCGTCGAGCATCTTAAGTGGTCTTACAAACAATGCTTCTCGGGACAGGCGCGCAGATAGTGCGTCAAAAATTCATTCGTTATTAAAGTGGTCAGTAATCTTCGTACCTTATATATGCAAAAAGTCTAAACCATATGCAAAATGCAGCGGCAGGAAGAGGCACCACCAACAGCCCCTCTGCCAGTACGTATCTAAGCTGGATATCTTCGCGATGCGTCGTCCTTTTCCAACCCATATCAACGCCAGTACCTCATTAAAGAGGAAGAAAAAAAATAGAAAACAGAGATTAAACTTTTGTAAAGACAAACGTGCTTATTCGGCAACGTCCACGGCCTTCTCAACATCGGCTGGCTTCTTCTTGGTCTCTTGCTTGAGCGAGCTGAGGCCCGTCTTGTGCTCAGTGTGCTGCTTGCTGAGCGTCTTCTGCTTCACAAAGAAGCTGATGAGCAGACCGACGAAGACGAAACACGTGTAAGCGATAAACATCTTTTGCATGGCATTCCAGTAAGCAGTCTGGGCCACCTCGCGCTGATGGCCTTTAAGGCTGGCCACCAGAAACACGCTTGACGCAGCCTCGGAGCCGGAGAGCTTGCTGGCCAACTCGGGCCCAAGCTCGCGAATGAGATAGGATTGCTGCTTCTGCATCTCGTTGTCGAAGATGACGCCGCCAATGACGACGGAGGTGGACGTTCCGAGCTGACGAAGGAACTGGAAGCTGGCGGTAGCGGCTCCAATATCGCGGGGCTCGACGTTGGTCTGCAGGGCAATAAGGGGAGACTGGAAGTTGGGACCGACACCGACACCGGCAATGATCTGGAAGACGATGATCTTGGCCCAGTTCGCCTTGGGGCCCAGGTCAATGAATAGACCAAAGCCCAGAGTCATGATGGTCAGTCCTGACATGATGGGGATCTTGTAGTTGCCCGTCTTCTTGATAAAGACACCCGTCAAGGCAGACGTGATGGACAAGGCCAGGACGTACGGCAGGATGTAGACACCGGATAGGAGGGACGTGGCGCCCAAGACGGCCTGGAAGTAGAGGGGAAGCCAGTAGCTGCCAGACATGAAGGTCATGGCGTGCATGATAGACAGGCCATAGGCGGCAATGCTGGTCCTGTCGCGGAAAAGGCGAGTGGGCATGACGGGGATTTTGGCGACTCGGTTCTCATACAAGCCAAAGAGGACAATGGTGATGAAGCCAAAGACGATGAGGCAGATGACGGTAGCGGATTTCCAGGGGAACTGAACGCCGCCAAACTCGAGGCCAAAGAGCAGCATGAGCGTGCCGCCGATGATGAGGGCGTTGCCGACCCAGTCGATGGCAGCCAGTCCCTGCTTGACGGGCGTGCGAGGATTGTGGAGCTTGAGGACGAAGATGAGGATGAGCAGTCCGATGCCACCCAGAGGCAGGTTGATGTAGAAGCACCATCTCCATGACACCTTGCTAGTGAAGACACCGCCCAGGATCGGTCCAATGGCCGAAGCCAGGGCCCAGACCATGCCGAGGATGCCAAAGTACATGCCTCGCTTGCGCATGGAGAAGAGATCAGAGATGCAGATGTTAGGGAGAACAATGGTGCCGCCACCGCCAACGCCCTGGATGGCACGGGCAGCAATCAGCATGCCCATGCTGGTGCTGACGGCGCATAGCAGCGAGCCGATCCAGAAGATGGTGACGGTAGCGATGAGCGTGGGCTTGCGGCCGAAGATGTCCGAGATCTTGCCCCATGTAGGCACGAACGCAGCGTTGCCGAGCAGATAGGCACTTCCAATCCAGACATAGCCGGCGCTTGATCCAAAGTGATTCGAGATGGTCGGGATGGCAGTGGTGATGATGGTCATATCCAGCGCCGCCAAGAAGAGCGCCAGACACAGGGCGAAGATGATGAGGAACGTCTCGATCTTTGTCCGGCTGGCCTCCGGTTCGTCTGCAGGGTGTTGCTGCGCCGGGGGACCTCCAGCCTCCGCTGCCTTTGGTGATGTTGATGCCGGTGCTTCATCCTCGCGACCTACTGATGAGACGCCAATCTCGCCGTCCCCCAGCTCCTTATCGACACCATCGCCAGCCTCAAAGGCCTTGATCTCGCCATCGGTGCTGCGCGCAGGATGGACCGTCTCATCTGAGCTGGTACGCCTATCTGGCGTTGTGGCTTGATCGACAGCCATAACGAGGCGTCGATAGTTTTTGAGACAGGAACTCGATGGGTTAGGGTTCGGTGGCCGAGACTTTTTGGTGGAGCCGTCGCGTGGCGACTCGTTCTGGATGACTTGCTCCTTGGCCCGTCGCTGCTTCGGAGCAACTGATATGAGAGACTCGGTTTTTGTTCAGCGCAGGTCAAAAAGGGGAGTTCAAGGATAGGGGGCAAGGTTAAGAGATAAAACTGAAAAAAAGTTGAGGATGGGCAAGAAAAGATGGTCGTCTTGAGGGGGGGTTGCTATTACTATATAGAATGGTAGCGCAAAGGTCGCCTCGCCTCCCCAGCAGAGAAGGTTAAAAAAGGAACGTTCAAATGCGTCAAGCATTCGCCTTTGTCATCAAGTGAAGACGACGAAGAAATACCAAAACTCATCGGCCGGCCCACTAAACGCCGGGCTTTTCGTACTTCGTATGTACGAAGGTGGACATGCGTGGGTTCGGCATGGGCTTGGGCCGATGCCCGGAAAGCGGCACGGGACAAGTGCGAGGCTTGCCTGGGGCCTCGAGAAGCGCATCAGCATCTAGCAATGATTCATCAAAGACTATCGCTGCACTGATCATCTGCTGTTGGGGCGCAGAGCAGCCTCGTGCGAGTCTCTTCACCCGTCTATCGCCATCCACCGCGCCCGCTGTCGTGGTGCTGCTTGGCGCGTGGTTTGTGCAATGGGCGTGGATGCTGACCATTGGAGTTTGCCCTCTTCCCTGCCTGCAAGGAGTCGTTGAATGACCCGTCCATTCTCTGAACAACTGGCAGCTCCAGGCCTGCCCTCACCGCAAAAGACGCCTTCCGGACTGGAGTTGGCACCACTCAGCCCAAAGTTGGATCTTTTCTCTCAAGCATGTGGGGGCCGGGTGAGCACTGGCTCTCAAACCGGGTCTCCAGTGCATCGGCCGAGAGCGGGTGCCAGCATTGGGTTTGTGAGATAGGCCAATGGCAGCGGCTGCCTCTCGCTCGCAGTTCCGCTTGTGCATAGGAGGCTTCCAGTAGCTCGAGCATTAGGCCGTGGGTTTTAGGAGCCGGCAATAATTGATTGGGCTGCTGGTTCGAGAAGCCCCTTTGCCTTCTGGAGGGTAGCGTTCGCCGGCGCCAGCGTCCACATCGTCTAGGTTGTTCTCTGCGCGCCGGTGATTGCAAAGTCCGAACAGCGACCCGAGTTGACGGAGTATCCATCTCGCGCCTCTGTGGTGTTGTCCCCATGGTTGTACGAATGTAAGACGTCGAAAGCAGTGACCCGTGTCAGCGTTGCTTGTCCTTATTCGTGTGTTCGATTCACACCGGTCCAGCGACAGCAGAGAACACAGGAGCTGGGTCAGGTAAGTAAGTTGATGCCATCTCCTGGATCCAATGAACGCACCGCTTCATATCGAATCACATCCCGTCACACCTTGTTCCAGACCATCTCTGCACTGAATGGGATAAACTGAGGTCAGACTTGCAGCCCCGCGCGGCAATCTTGTCAACTCCCCTGTAGTATTTTGTAAGAATCTTCCCTGTTGCTGAGGCTCATCCCGCTCTTTGTCACGTTGTACGAGGGGGCCATGCATTCGGAGTGAAGACGATGAGCTTGGCACGGTCACATCCGATAAGCTGCGGCTGCACACACTTTGGAAGGTGCCTGGTTGGATGTTGGGCAGTACCTCAGCCTTTCTGCCACAGTCACAGCCCGTTCCTGCCTTGGATGGCAGATCGGCAGCAAATTCCGAATACGGAGTCTCCTGGCAGGCGCCATGGCCAATCTATGATGCTCTCATACCAGGTAAGGTACTGTTCACGGATGGTTGTTGGCAATGTCACGTCAAGTGCAGAAGGAGCAGCTTCGGAATGCTTCCGTCCGTTGCTGGATTACTTCAGCAGACTTACCTCAGTCACTCCGCACTTTGGTCGCCATTCACCCGCATGCTTCTGTCCAATCGGCTGTTGCCAGTAACTGCATCCATTGAGCGCCTGTGAATGGCTTCATTTTCCCTTGATATGCCTTGGTCTTCGCTCATCAGACAAACAAGATGGTGACGACTCTGATGTCTGCAAATCACGCCTTTTGCAGTGTCCTCCTCCCTACCCAGCAGTTGATCAACATCATAGACGCCTGGTCAACATAGACGAGGAGCAATGATGTGTCGCTTCGCACCGCGGGGCAAAGGGTGCATCGAAATCGTATGTATCAACAATATGCACTTGATGGAAACAGCTGCCTGATATCTTGCGAATAGGCGAGCCGCCATGTCTATATCAAACCACGTTCCTTGAGCACCATGACATACGCCATCAACATCCACCAGACATCTGCAACAGCCAGAAGCCCGCAAAGATGCATCAGCTCCAAGGTCGAGGTGAGATTACTGCAAAGCGATGCCTTGTGCAATGAGTTGACCAAATGGCCCTTTCAAACAGACTCGTCGCCATTGCATTCTCTCTGGAAGCCGTCCCTTGGTTCCACCCACGAGCCACAAGTTTTGCACGCAAACGACGATTCAATCAAAGGAGCCATCGGCAAAGGACACGTCTGAACCAACCCGAGTCCGACTTGGCAGTCACGGCCCTAAGGATGACAGAGACAAAGCCCTCCTACAGGAAGCCATCGGTTACGCAGACTCTCTAAAAGCCAACAGGGGAGAGGATGGCTTTCTCCAGGAGAAAAATAACCTCAGCCTTACACCCGAGCTCGGATTTTGCGGCCGCGTCTACATCGCCCCCAAGTACAGCGCTATCGACAGGGCAAAGACTATTGTCAAAGAAAACAGTGATTATCATCACTTCAAATTCTTTGTAGATGGGTCCCTCCTCCCGAGGACAGACGCAGTGGCGGGATCCGCGCTCACTTCCTCTGGCACGGCCGTCGTCTACAAGCCTTTGGAGCCAAACCAGCCTTGGGTCGAGAGGTTTTTTGTTCCATCCAAATGCGAACGAGGATCCGACTGGATCGAGGTCATTGCCATTTTAAATGGCTTGAAGGCTGCTGCGGTGGAGACGGATCTGGTCAGAAGATGTGACCCTGGTGATTCCGACGACACGGCGGCAAGGCTGAAAGCCACAATCTTCTCGGACTGCACAAGCGCTTTACAGCTGTTACTCAAGCTTCAGAGTAAAACGGTTGCGAAGTCTCGATTACTGGACGATCCCGTAGTGCGCGAACTTATCGCCGTCTCTCAGTACCTGCACCGAAAGGAAGTGGCGGTCGAGCTGCGCTGGGTCCCAGGCCACTCGCAAATCGAGGGCAACACGTATGCTAACGGCGCAGCCCAGTACGCGGCCAGGCATCCAGAAATCGGTGCGATTCTCGAGGAACGACTGCAGGTCACGGTAGAAGCACCACCAAGCACTACAGAGTCCCACGCCTTGCCACAGAATAGTCCACAGAAGAACAAGCCTGAGGCGCAAGGAAACTAGCTACTCCAAGTCAGGTCAGCAGGATGTTAGCCAAACCAACGCGAACATTTGCGAAGAGAATTTTGATTGATTAAAGGGGCAAATGCTGCTTCTTTAGCAAGCGAAGCAAGGCTGAATGTACGACTGATCTACTGAAACAAGATAGAGCGTCATTTTCTTATGGATAGACAAGAATAACTTAGGATCTTGGAATGAGGGATGGGGCAAGCATGATAGACGAGGTAATAAAGGAGAATCCTAAAGTTCTAATATTAACTAAGTACCTATGTCTGCTAGAGGAATAGAAGTACTGCAGAATTGTGAATGACTAGAGCGCTACAGGTTATTATATAGTCACGTCTTGCGAATAACGTTATAACCTGCTTCCTATTTTTTTCTAGGTGAAATAGGAGGCATGTTCTTGTAATCACTCTGCAAAGCTTTATAATCTATATTCTCCCTTACTATGTTACTCTTACTTAGAGCCATGCACCCCTTATTTACCGGATATGATAACGAGACAGCTCTACAACCTAACCACATCATCTCACAAGACCAAACACGAGCATATACACCCGGGAAGAAATGAAACTGTCTTATACAGACCACTCTGAAATGCAGAAAGAGCACAAGGACAGTATTAAACCAGAGTTCTAAGTAAGTTCACAGCTCAAGTAATCTGTATCATATCACATAATCCATCCAAACACCAAACAGAAAAAGAAAACAAAGCCCCATGACTCAACAATCACTCGCTCCCGTAGGATAATCAGCCATACGAATGCACAAACGCCCATGCCGCCCTAGCTACTCGCATACGCCCATTCTCACCTCAATCCTGCAGCCTCAAAACACCGTCACGGTATTCACATAATCATTCCGCAAAACCTCAAACACCATCCCCGGAAACCCATACAGCGTCGTCGTCGAATCCCCGTTATTCGCCTCGGGCCTCCTCGCCCCGCTCTCCTCCCAGCCGCCCAAGAACTCGCAGCTGCTGCCCGGGCTGTCGCCCCAGCCGCGGTTCAGGACCATACCCCCTTGCCGCGGCTGCTGCGTCTTGTGGTTGTCCGCGGACGGGTACGCCCCCTCCCACTTGCGCCTCATCAGGCTCTCAATGGCCTTGAACTCCATCTCCGAGTTGACGTGCCCGCCGTCCCCGACCATGTCGTCCAGGTAGCTAATCTCCCAGCGGCAGCGCCGGTGCCGGTTGAACTCGTACGAGCCGGGGATGTTGCCGTGCAGCACCAGCTTCGTCGCCACCAGCCGGTCGGGCGCGTGCTTCTTGACGCCGTTGCCCACGTCGTCCGGCACCTGCGTCTCGCCCGGGGGAAGTATGGAGGGGGGCACGGGCGTGGACATGAGGATGTCGAAGCCAAAGTAAAAGTAATTGTAAAAGCACTCTCCCGACGCATGCTCCCCACCTTCGTCTTCCACCGCGGCATCATTGTCCGACTCGTCAGACCCGGTATGCATAGACGACTGATCCGTATCCGTCGATTCATCCGGCCGACCCAGATCCTTGACGCTGGGACGCCCATGCGCATTGCTAGCGGCCCGCATCTTGTGAATCACCATTTTCTGGTCATTCTTGCGGTAAATCGCATTCGGCGGGCCCAGCTCCGCGACAATGTCCTGCGGCGTGGTCTCGCCGAGGATGATCCAGAAGAAGTTGGGCGTCCACTTCCGAAACAGCTGAATCTTGCCCCCGCCGTGCAGCCGCACCAGGGACACCTCGTCGGGGTAGACGTCCTTGCCGCGCGGCGTCGTCGACGTCACCTTGACGCTCGGCAGCACCTCCGTCCACAGCGTCGGCCGGACCTCCGCCCAGGAGTTGCCGCTGAAGACGGCCATGGAGGTGGCGACCTGCGACGACGACGCCGAGAGCAGCGAGACGACGTCCTTGTCCGCCGAGTACGCCGATGTCGGCACGGAGAAGTTGAAGGCCACGCCGGGATACGACAGCACGTACGTCCCGTTGCCCTGCGACGAGGCCGCCGGCGGGATGAACTCGCCCGCGTACGTCGGCCCCAGCAGCCGGTGGTAGATGTGCCTAAAGGTAGGCCCCGCCGACGACTCTCCGGGGACCTCGGGCGCGGCAGCACCGGCGCCGGCCGGCCGTACCAGGTCGCGGTCCTTGAAGGTGATGTGGCTCTTTGTAAAGTCGATGACTTCGATCAGCCGGAGGCGCTGCTCGGGCCCGTCGAAGCGCAGCCTGATTCCGTTCTGCGGCAGCACGACGCATACCGGCTCGGTGACGGGCTGGTCGCGGGAGTAGAGAACTTCGAGCTTCGGGAAGGCTTGCGGTTCGGCCTTGACGCGGGTCAGGACATCGTGGAGGGACGCGCCGAGGGCTAGATGACAGGCGGGTTAGATCTCGCATAGAGCGTTTGGGGATAGGGAACTGGTGGTAGAGTCCGCTGACTGAAGAAACCCAGAGCCCGTCCGGGATGGAGCTGTGCGGTAAAGAGCGACATGGAGAGGGAGGTGAAGACGCGACAGACCCAAGGGGGTCGGCGGGGTTTGGTAGACGCAGTGACAACACTCTTTGCTTGGCTGAATGGCGGGGCGGTTGATGGTGTCGCTGGTCTTCTTTGGTTGCTGTTCTGGTGAGGGAGACGCTAAGGAGACATTCGGTGAGGAGATGATGTTGCAAAGAGTCTGGACATGCAGCAGTTCATGGGTGAGGGAGACCTGAGAAGACGGTGGAATGTCGGGGGGCTTGAGGCTGTTCGGCAGCTGGCAGTGTCACGAGCTTGGAGTTGGCGCAGGGACCAGCGCAAGGGGTGCCGAATGACGGCATGGCGTGGGGACCCGGGGAGCGATTAGATAAGCAGCGTGACTTACAAGAGCCATCAAAGACGAGAGACGAGAGACGAGATGCAAAGACAAAGAGACGATTGAGAGGTGACAGATCAGACAGCCTCCTGGTTATATTTCATCTCGTCTAGTAATAGTGTTCATGTTGTTGTAGTGGCACTCACCGCATATAGTACAGATTTCTCTCAGCGTCGTCCTGACATCAAACAAGATCAACGCTCACCCTCACCACTCCTTGACCTCGCCGCTCTTGGGCTTCTGCGCGCGAACCACCTTGTCGCAGTTCAACAAGCACAACGGATCAAATGCCTTTTTGATCTGCATCGCCATGTCAGCAAGAAGTCTCCTCAATCTCCAACTAGTGATGCTTGTCGACTTACCTGGCGCATCGCATCCACCGTCGTCTCACCCAATTCATGAGGCAGGTAATCCCTCTTACCCAACCCAACGCCATGCTCTCCCTATCGGAACCATTAGCACCAAGAGCCTTGCTTCTGTTGAAGGGTGGGTTGGTATGTATTTCCAACTTACCGTGACTGTGCCCTCAAGCTCAACAGCCCGCTTCACCATCCGTGAAACAACCGTCTCAGCCTTCTTTCGCTGCGCATCGTTATACAAGAGAATAGCTATTCCCAGAGTTAGCATTGCCATGGTCAAGCCCTCAAGCTCGAATCATCAGATCAACTCACTGTGAAAGTTTCCATCCCCAACATGTCCAACAATCGACGCAAACAGCCCGCTCCTCTGGATATCCGCCTTGGTCTCCTCAATCAGCTGCGGCAACCTGCTCATCGGCACGGCCACGTCCCCCGTCCACACGTGGTCGCCCTCCTTCTTCATCGCCATGGTGCTCCAGAGCGCCTCCTTCCTCGCGCTCCACAGCTCCTCGCGCTCGGCCTCGCTGCGGGCGAACTCAAAGGTCCTGCTGCCCGCCTGCGACGCCAGCGCCTGGACCTGCGCAATCTGCTCCTTGACGCCCAGCGGCGTGCCCGTGAACTTGAAGAAGAGCGTCGGGGCCTCGGCCCACGTGCGCGACGTCGCCTGCGAGGCGTTGATGCACTTCATCTGCACGTCGTCGAGGATCTCGACGGCCGCCACGGGGATGCCCTTGCCGACCACCTTGCTCACGCAGGTGGCCGCGTGCAGGATCGAGGGGAACGAGCAGATGGCGACGCTCGTCGACTCGGGCTTCACCGTGAGCTTGAGCGTCGCCTCCGTCACCAGGCCGAGGGTGCCCTCGGACCCGATGAAGAGCTTGGTAAGGTCGTAGCCGGCGGAGCTCTTGCGAGGCCGCTGCCTGGTCTTGACGACGGTGCCGTCCGCCATGACGACCGTCAGGCTCAGCACCCACTCCCGCATCGTGCCATATCGGTAGGCATTCGTCCCGCTGCATCCCGTCCCAACCATGCCTCCAATCATGGCCCCCGGGCCCGGGTCCGGAGGGAAGAACAGGCCCTTCTCGGCGAGCACATTGTTCAGCTCCTCCCAGCCGACGGCCGGCTGGACAACCACATCCAAATCATCCTGATGCAGCGCCAGGATCTTGTCCATCCGCCCAAAGTCAATCGAGATGCCTTTCTTCGTCGGCGTAAAGTGTCCCTCCAGGCTCGTGCCCCCGCTGTACGCCGTGACCGGGATGCGCCGCTGATGGCACACCTTCATGATCTCGGCCACCTCCTCGGTCGAGCCCGGGTAGACGACGCAAAACGGCCGCTCGTCGGGCTTGGCCACGTGCGTCGACCAGTCCGACGTCGCGTGCGCGCTCACCTGGTCCTCGTCCGTCGAGACGTTTTCCTTGCCCACGATCTTGACAAAGTCGGCCCACGCCGCCTGCATGTTCTCCAGCTTGACGTTGTGCGTCAGCGGCCGCACCTTGGACAGCGGCAGCGTCGACGTCGGCTCGGGGTCTCGCGGCCAGTACGTGCCCAGCCAGTAGGCGATGCCGACGCTCGACAAGAAGACTGCGGTGCAAAAGACTTGTCAGTCACAGGAACACGCACACTCTCACGTACACATACACCCGCCTTCTCAAAACATACAGAAAGTAATCATCCAGTTCCTCGCCGGGTCGTTCATGTCCCGCCACTTCTCGTACTGCTCCCTCTGCTCCCGCTCGCGCCTCAGCCGCGCGCCAATGCTGCCCATGACCTGCCCCTGGAACGACCTCCCCAGCTTCTGCTCGTTGCCCTGCCGCGGCGGCTTGGGCCTCTCGGGCTCAATCTCTGTGGCATAGTGTCGCGCTGCTGCTGCTGCTGCTCCGGGACGAGGCACCGCGGCCAGGCGCCGGAGAGCCTGTGCGCGCAGCGGTTGCGCCGCCGAGCCGCCGCACCTGAGCATTGGGTCTCGTGTGTTTTTGTGTCTCGATTCTTGTCGGTTCGTGGGCTGTGTCTGAGGTCGACAAACGCAGGCGAGAGGAAGGGACAATTGGGATCGTTCAGGCTGGTTGGGCCGGCATTTGAGGGTTGTCGCAAGTTGAAGATGGCGAAGCCTAGCTTTTGCGTTCGCCGTGGTGGGGGCGGGACAGGAAACATTAGCCGGCGGGTCGGTCGATTTCGGGTCCGGTGTCAAAGGCTTGCGTGGGATACCTCGTCAAGCTATTCTTCCAATATGTCCGCAATCGTTTGGCCATTGTGTTAACTGACCCGGCATGCCATAAGGGATGTAGTTGATGGCGACATATTTTCGCTTGGGAAACGCTCATTGCATCTATTCAGGTCTTCACAAGTCATCTCCTATCTATACCGGTAGAAAAATCCAACCATGACGCCCAACGACCATCAACTCATCGATCAAACAAATGGGTATTGGCAAAACATCAAACATGTCCAAATTGATCAGACAAATCCACAGCGACCCCAGAAAAGATGTCATCAATCATCAAGAAGCAACACGCCGTGCATAACGCCCAGCAAGACAGCAGCAGCCCCTCATGGCAGCTCATGCACCAGCTGAACGCTGAGCATGGGTGGCTTGACCGACGAGAGGTACCCAGTCAGATCGTAGTCGTCGTTCAGGGGAATGGACTCTCCGCCGTTGTGCGTAAATACACCGTAGACGTTCAAGCAGGCCGCGCCGGGAAACCTGTTTGCTATGGCCTGCTGAACCCCTCCCATCGTCTGTGAACCGATCACGTCAACCCAGAACGGTGTATCGACCCTGTAAATGGACGAGGGATGTGAGACGAGATAAACGGTGGCTTCTCCCGACGTGGGTGTCGAGGACCCATGGGGCGGCATCGACGCAGACGGCGGTTGGGCGGCGTAAGCCTCGGCAAGCAATCCTCCGTGGACGTCTGCAGGGAAGAGCAGCGGCTGCTCAACCGTCGGGGGTGGAGGGACGTTAGAGGTTACCGCAGGAGTGTAGATCGGCTGAGGAGGAGGAGGAACGGGCGAATGCTGTGGTCGCGGCCAGGTGAAGCTATGAGGGTCCAGAGGAGCTTCAGGCAGGTAGTGCGAGTGCGACATGGCGCCGCTGTCAGAACTCAGCATGCTGGCAGCGTAGGTAGAAGTAAATTGAGCTTCCGGCGCATCGTGGAATGCAGGTGCCGGTAAGTGAAGCCCCGTTTCCACGTGAGTGCCAAGCAGCGGATTGACATCGTCATCGTCTCGTGCCTGCAGGCCCTCGGCGTACGGCTGAGACGTAGCTGTTGGCAAAGAATGCCCCAGGTCCGTCGAACCAGCATACGAGCGAGAATCCGGCAGCGAATCGATGCTTTCCGGGATATCCGCTTGCGCCTGATGCGTCTCCGTGGAAGCTCGGTCAATCTGCTGTAGCTTCCTCGAGTGCCTATCCGGCCGGTTATCGCGAAGCCTCTTGAGGATATCCCGGGCCAAGGAATCCAAGGCCTTTGCCTTCTTCGAGCCCTCGCCCTGGCCGGAGCGTATCTCGCCCAAGATCCTCCGCACCGGGCCGGAGCGTTGTCCCCAAAGGCCCTTCAACTCATCCCACTGCTGAGGCGTGGGCGTCGGCGCAAGCGTGCCATCGGGCTTGTTGGCGAACCCGAACGCCTCCAGCAGCTCGGTCAGGACGAGCCGCATTTCCCTCGCCTCCTGGGGGTTGATGCGCAGCGCCATCTTGGCTTCCATCTGGGTCATCTTGGACTCCGTGTACCGCTTCGACTTGGCGACGTCTTTGCAGATGGCGTCCAGGGCGACCTGCTTCATCTCGAGCTCATCGCGGGGCGTGCACAGCTTCTCGTAGAGCATGGGCAGGTCATGCATCAGCCGCGTCTTTGCCGACTCCCACTTGTCGGGCTCGTCCATCTTGCGGCTGACGTTGAGAGCGGCGCAGACTCTGGTGAAGACGTCGCGGAGCGAACGGTAGGCCGCCTTGTCCAGGCCGAGCTTCCTTCGGGCGTCGTCGAGCGTCATCTCGGAAGGATATCTGGCGGTGGTCCCGGGAGTATCCCTCCTGCCTGATCTGCGCTTCTTCGTGTCTGTGGAGGGCTCTGCGTCACGGAAAAACAACGACGACGACGAAGACTGGGTCGAGATGGTCCTTGACATTGGCTCGCCTCCCCCGGGACGCAGAGGGAAAGGGACATCGATCGAGCCCCCGGAGTCTTCAGTCTCCAGCGGTTGGGGCTCGCCGTGCAAATCAGGCCTGGACTTGTCTACGTTGGGCCCGCGCATCTGCAACCCGATTCTGCCGCGCAGCCTGGCGACGTCGGCCGAAGTCACCTGAAAGCCCTCCTGTCGAAGCACCTGGGTCATGCCCCTCTGCGAGAGGTTCATCTCCCATAGCTCCCTGACGCGGGCGACCAAGCTCCCGTCGGGCTCATGGCTCTTGAGCTTGGGAGGAAAGTCCCAGCGCCGGAACTGGTCCTGGAAGGCCCGTCGACTATGTCACAGTTAGCCGCATCACCGCCGGTTGCGTTTCAGTCATGACACTTCAACACCATCGCCTCCACGTGCTCGGCCTTGTAATTCACGTAACTGACTTGCACAGCATGCGATACACGAGCATACACTTGACTGGTAAAAGGAGAGAAGGAAATGGGTTAGCCGTCACAGTACCTTGGGGTGAAGCCGGCGCTGCTCTGCAGGTACGCCATGATGCGCTCGAGGGGCCAGCCCTGCTCGATGTACAGGCGGTAGCATGTCTCCCGATGCTCTTCCCAGCGGTAGCCCATGGCTTCCGTCGCAGTGCTGCCGGCCGAGTGTCGGGGGATCGCGGGTCGGGGGTCGGGGAAGGATCACGGACGGATGCCGTTCCGGCGGTGCGAAAGATGGAGTGCGGTTTTGAGGCTTGCCGGGGCCCCGCCCATATACGGGCAGTATGAAGTCGAGGGAGGGCGACGACATGGCACTGTGTCACGTGCCGGGGATGAGCGTATGGTTGTGGTTGAGCATCAGGCGTGACAGTTGCTGGGGGCTCGATGCATCAAGATTTGAGAGAAGGCTTCTAATGATGCTGTATTGAGCAGGGAAAGTTAATAGTAGACGCTTTCTTCTCGAGTTCGTGCATTTCTCTTTCATTGGCTGCCGTTGAAGTCTAGCTCTGCCAAGGTCGGAGTAGCAGCTTGGATTTGG
Source organism: Trichoderma sp. PF4103 (assembly GCA_023628735.1). Classification (NCBI taxonomy): domain Eukaryota; kingdom Fungi; phylum Ascomycota; class Sordariomycetes; order Hypocreales; family Hypocreaceae; genus Trichoderma; species Trichoderma sp. PF4103. Next base: position 58,177 of record JAMAKC010000003.1, read on the forward strand.
GCAAGGGACCAAAGGTCCACCGTCTTCGATACTCTCGGTCACTGACATGTCGATTCTGTAGCATAGACCTTTCCGAATCGTCAATGTGATCTCATATTATATGCTTTGAATATCTTTTGAGTGTCTGTTCAGATTATTATACGGATTGAGCCTATCTATCTGGTTGCTACCTACCCAGGTGTCAAAGGCCGTCACGGGCTACCAAGCTGCAGCCTCCCGGGCCGCGGTGGGGCAGCCGAGGTCCATCGGCAACCCCAGATCGTCAGCAGTGACACTTCGACCTAAACACCAACCTCATCTCATCCATCGCCATCTCCCTCTCAAACCCGACGTACCCAAACCCTCAATTCTTACTCCCTTCTCATCGGTATCTCATTTGAACAGAGCTTCTCGTCTCTGAGAAACTCATCCCAAACTCATTCCACTCACGCAAACCCCCTCCGCCCAAGCCTCAACAACAACCTCACGATCACCCTCCCATCACAACAAACTCTCAAAAACACCACCCGACAAACAAACCTTCAGCAACAACAATGGCAGCCAACACCCTCACCCAAAGCTACAACACCCTCACCCTCCCAACCATCCAACTCTCCCACCACCCATCCACCTCCCCCTCCGTCACCCCCGTCATCATCATCAAGCTCCACCGCCCCCAAGCCCGCAACGCCTTCACAGCCGAAATGGCCACCTCCCTCATCACCGCCCTCGACCTCCTCTCCGCCGACCCCCGCGTCCGCGCCATCGTCCTCGCCTCCTCCGACCCGACCAACAAGTTCTTCTGCGCCGGCATGGACTTCAACAGCGACGGCGGCAAACCAGGCGGCACCTCCCCGGACACCCACCGCGACGAGGGCGGCCAGGTCAGCCTCGCCATGTTCCGCTGCGCCAAGCCCGTCGTCGCCGCCATCAACGGCTCCGCCGTCGGCGTCGGCATCACAATGACCCTCCCGGCCAGCATCCGCGTCACCGCCCGCGACGCCAAGATCGGCTTCGTCTTCGCCCGCCGCGGCTTCTGCCTCGAGGCCTGCTCCAGCTTCTTCCTGCCGCGCCTCGTCGGCGCCGCGCGCGCCCTGCACCTCGCCACCACGGGCGCCGTCTACCCGGCCGGCCACCGCTTGCTGGACGGGCTCTTCAGCGAGGTCGTCGACGACGCGGGACAGGTGCTGCCCACGGCGCTGGGGATTGCCGAGGATATTGCTGCCAATGTGAGCTTGGTGTCGGCCGCGGTGATGAAGAACCAGGTGTTTAGGACGCCGGCGTCGCCTGAGGAGGCGCATCTTGTGGAGAGCAAGATGTTTTACTCGCTGGTGCGGAGTAGGGATGCTAGGGAGGGGATTGAGAGCTTTTTGCAGAAGAGGAAGCCTGAGTTTAAGGATAATATTGAGGACGATGCGCCGCCGGGGTATCCTTGGTGGACGCCGGTGGATGTGAGGTCGAAGGCGAAGCTTTAGGGGGACTCTGAATCTGGGAAATACATATGAGATGGCAATGAATGTATCCATTTGCGTTGGAGTTGAAAGTGAAGCCGATGTGTTATATAAAACCATCACTTACACCAGTAGCATCAACCAAACCTTCACCGAGCCTCACCGATCCCACCCCAAACCTCACTGCAACCCTCACCCCTCCCCCAGACCAGAGAACCAGCAACAAATCAAAACGCCAAAAACCAACCCTCGTCCCAATCATCCCCACGCCCCTGATGTTCCCCCAACGCAGCATCATCAATCTCATTCGCGCGGGCGCTCTTAATGAAGCCAAACGACATCAACCAAAACCAAGCCAACTAACTGCATAAGACCAACCAAAACAAGAACAAGCAGCACAGCCGAGTCCGGAACAAATCATCACAAACCAGAGACGTCAAGCGAACGCGCATCACCTCACTTGCCTAATTCGTCCCCGAGCCTCAACAATCGGCCCAATGGCGTTGTTCGGTATGTAGTAGCGTTACATGGCGTTGCATGCGGCGTTTGAAGCCGCACGCAAATCTCATGTCAAGTAAACAAACACAAATTGTAAACAGACCACTGGAAACGTCAACATGACTGCATGCATGCACTGATGAAGTGGGAGAGAAAGAAGAGCTTCAGATATGGATTGTCAACTTGTTTGTATTTTCTTTCAACGATGGCCTTTATCGCCTACAGACAGATGATGCTAATGCTAATGGTCCCCTACCCTCCATGAAGGCATCGCTATTCATGCCCTCATCACCAAAACAATGCTCATCCTCATCCAAACGGCGCTTGTTTCCAAGAATAAGCGATCCGTCAAAAGAAATTCCAAACAAGAAGCCCAATCTTCTGGTATGGCACCAAGACACGGGGTATCTGTCGCCTGATTCCCCCCCAAATGTCCGTCCATACGGGCTGTGGTCAACTGCATGTCGCCAGCGGTCGAACCTCTCCCTCGTTTCCAACCCCTCTTGGTCGCTGCCAAGGAAAGTAAAAAGCCTCTAATGTCCCCCCAAAAAAGCACATGTGCCCTTTCAAAAATGTGTATTTCCTCCTGTATGCAATTCGTTAAGAGACCCAAACGGATGATGGGCGTCAGATGTAGAGAAAAAGAAAATTCGTAAGACTCAATGGCAACGCCAGAGTCAGAAAAGAAAAATATGGAAGAAGCAGAAGAAAAAAAGTCAAACATATGCCGCCCGATGCTTGTACTCTTCCGGTTCCGTAACGCCTCGCAGATTGTGATTCGCGTGAAAGACAAAATCAAGAAAAAGGTAATAGAGATAAAAGGGAAACGGCAATCCCAGATGTTTGCATGCGCCTGGGGCCTGTTGCTCCCCATCTGGATCAATGGGCCGTAAAAGGGTGATGTTGAGTCGTGATTATGCAAGATGTCGGCTGAACCCAGCACTCGCTCTCGGTTGTGGATTCATGTGATTCGGTGAGCAGAGAGATGTTGAAAGGGCGGATGATGAGAGCAATCCACACATGATGTAGTGATGTGTGGTAGATTAGTAGAGTCCAGATGTTGAACGGACTCATATGCGTGCGAGAGTGAGTGTTGTTGATATGTATGATCCGAGAGCCATTGATCGGAGGCAGGCTGGGTTCTGGCGCTGCTCTTCCGCTGTTGGGAGACACCTTGTGAACGGCTGGTTTCATCGCTGTCGTCGGGCCAGCTTCAGCAGGCGGGTTCTCAGCCAGAGCATGAATGCCGTCCACAGGCTGTTTGTCCTGCGCTTGGCCGACTTGCTCCGGGAGGGGGTCTCTTGGGGCTGGCTGCCGTTGAGCGGGTCAGACTCGGTCTTCTCGCGGACGCTGGACGAGTTCCTGGCGCTGGAGATGGGCGTGGTGTAGCCGAAGCTCGTCTTGCGCTTCTGGGCCTGGGCGCGCTCCATCTTGTGAGCCTCCTTTGCGTCGGCGCGCTCGCGCTTCTTGATCTGCTCGCGGGCGTACTTCTCCTCCTTCTCCTTCTCCTTGGCCTCGAACTTGCGGCGGGCCTCGCGGACCTGCTCCTGGCGGGTGGACGAGTCCATCTCGCTGCGGGAGCGGAGGCGGAAGCCGTTCATGTCCAGCGACGTGCGGAAGGGGGAGATGGGCGAGGTGGAGCAGACCGGGTTGGAGGCCGTCTTCTGCTGGGTGGTGGAGATGAGCAAGGGCACGGAGGCGGCATTGGCATTGGCAGATGAGGAGTCGTTTGCCAGCGCGGACTGGTGATTCACAGCGCCGCCCTGGGTGAGACGTTGTACAGAAGGGCCCGAGTTGGAGCGAGTGGTGGCGGCCCTGACAGACGGGCCATCTGAGCTGGTGCGCTGGCTGCCGGACAGGGAGGGTCGCCCGGATAGCGAGTGGCGGCCGGGCGGCGGCGCGGGCTTGGAGCTGGGCGAGTTGGAGCGCAGGCTGGAGGAGTAGGAGAGCTTCTTGGCGGTGGTGTTTGCGGCGGAAGCGGCGCGGTTGGGACCCTCGGGCTGCGAGGGCGATGCCAGCGGCTCGTCGAGGTCGGGCCTGTCGTCGTCGCTGCCGCTGCTGCTGTCGCTGGTCTCGGCAATGGCCGAGGTCAGGTCGCGCTGCTGCTGGCCGGTGAGGCCGCCGTCGAGCGAGGAGAGGGAGTTTGCGTACGAGTGCAGCGGCGGCGTCGAGGTCCGGGGCATCTGCTGGAAGGGGTGGACGAAGGAGCCGGCGCGGGTGGTGACGGCGGCGGCGGCGGCCGTGACTGAGGTGCCGCTGGTCGAGCGGGCGTGGGAGGTTGGGGAGAAGGAGAAGGTGTTTGCGCGGGCGAGGCCGGGCGGCGTGGGCTTGAGGTCCGTCTTGGACAGGCTGGTGAAGCTGACGTCGCGGGCCAGCTTTGCGCCGGCGGCTGGCGCAGCTGCATAGGTGGAATACAGGCGGCGGTCGGCGCTCAGGTCGTCGAGGTCGCGGGCGCCAAAGTCGAAGGAGCCGTACTCGAGCTCGGGCGTCGTGGCCACGGGCTGGTCGTCCCAGCCGCGGTTGAGGTCGAGCGAGTTGCGCTCCGAGTGGGAGTGGACGTGGTGCAGCCGCTTGAGGATGGGCTTGACGACGATGCGGCTGCGCGACTTGGTGAGCTTGCCGGCGCCGCTCAGGCCCGACGGCTGCGTTTGTAATGAGGCCATGGTTGGTTTTTCTGCCGCGGGCAGGCTCTGTGTGTGTATGTGTGTGTATGTGAATGTGTGTTTGTGTATGTTGTTGAGCCCGGTCAAGCTGGAGAGAGAGAGAGAGGATCGGATGAAGGATGGATACAGACAGCCAGCCAGCCAAGGAAGCTTCGTCGTCGTCGTCTTCTTCTTCAAGGCAGAGCTGAGTACATGTACAAGAGGTGAAAGAAAGGTAAGGTAAAGGGATAGGTAAGGTAAAGGTAAGGTAGAGAGAGGTAAAGGTAAAGAAAGGTACGGTACGGGATTGTACGACGACGAGGGACGGATGGAGGTGGTTTCGACGATGCTTCCTCCTGGCTTCTTGTTTTAAGTTTCGGATTGCAATCCCAAGCAGGACCCCTGTCGGATGCCCGCGAAGTCGTTGTCGTCCGGATACGCAGTGGCTAGCATCTAATATTACCTACACCGACTGCAAGCCATCGTTGCCGTGGTTCCTGGGAGCTGCAGCTGGAGCGAACGAACGAGTTACACGGTGACCGACTGCGAGGCTCCACCAGAAGCGTTCAGGTTCTGCACTCGACTTCCCGGAAACGCACCCCAAAGGACCCAGACGATGCAAGAGAAGCAGCAAGAACGAGGTCCGGGGGGGGTTCAGAGGGGGGGAAAAGGAGGGAAAACGGGGCCCGGACAAGGGAAAGGGGGCAGAGCGTTATGAGAGGAGCCGGTTAGCAGCAGGATGGGGATGGAGATGGCGATGGGCCAAGAGGTGAGGTGAGGCCGAGGATAGTAAGGTATATGGGCGGTGGTCCGGGGGGGGGGATCAAATAATTGGGGAGGGGAGATGGGGGGGGCCTCTAAATGGCGCTGGAACAGGCACCGGCGCAGGCTGGATGCGGCGCTGCTTAGAGGCTGCTGGTAGCGGTTTGGCGGTATGGCCCGGGAGCCGGTAGGGGTCAGCCAGTGGCCCGGCTAGCGCTGGCCGGGGTCTGATTGCGCTCTGCTCCAGCTCCATGGAGCTCAAGGTGCAGCAGCTGCGTGCGCTTGCGGCCAAGGCGGTGTTATTCGATGCATCCGCGACGTTGGTTCCATCTGGACTGGATCACTGGTTTCTGGTGGCGAACGGGCAGACTGGAGCAGCAGAAGACAAGACAGACGGTCGGTTGAGACTCGAGCGCGGAAGCGATGGGAGGAGGGATTCGGAAACGGACGTGGCTTGGCCGCTGGCGTCCCCCTTTGGCCGTCTTGGTTCTGACACAAGCACTCAACTTGCACAAGTCGGCCAGACTCCTGCTGCAGCCGCCATAGACGGTTGCGCCGGCCACCGTTTTTTCCTGGCTGCGAGTGTCTGATTACTACTACTACTACACTTACAACTCGGATGGACTCGTCATTCGTTAATTAACCCACGATCCTTCGCCCGGCTTCCAAGCCTCAGCATCGAGGCGTCATCCCCCTCCTCCTCCTCGCGTCACTGTCGCCGCTGCTGCTGCTCCCCCAGACCCAGCCTCAAGGCCGTCAATCAATCAATCAATCAAGCAATCGCGCAAATCAAAGGCGATCCAAAGCCGTCAGCCATCAAATCGCTCCTCTCGCTCTCTGCCCGACTGGGCCCCCCTCGACATGGCGAGGCACGTGGACGCGACACCAAGCGGCGACGGAGCCTTCGACTGCGTTTCCAGACGTTCCGCGCGCCCATCACAACCCTTGCAACGTCGATGCGCTGTGGGGAGCAGCAGCAGGGGTTGGAGAGGGATCCATGGAGCAACTATTTCCATCCAGCGAAATTTGATGGCTCCTCCGTGCGCATGTACCTCTCGCAGCGTGCTCGCGCCAGAGGTGTACCTGTGTAATATCAGACCCCAGCCGCTCCTGTGAAATTGCTCGTACTGTCGTCTACCATTGGCGAGGCCGGCCGTGCGAGTACTTTCTGTAACGAAAACAAAAGGCCGATATTACGAGCTGCTGCCTCCTTTATTATTGTCGTCGAGTATTACGAGAACAACGACAAAAGTACAAGTAGAGCCAAGAAGAACCACAAGCAACAACGCGCGGGCAGCTGTTTGCGTCCGAGAGCAAGTCGAAATTACCGCAGCCTGAGGTAATGACTGAGACAGCTTGTGCCCTGCCCTGTCCTGTCCTGCCATGTCCTGCCCAGAAAGCAACAGGCAATCTTGAGGTCAGAATGTCTTACACGAGGGCCCCGAGATCACATGTATGTACTATTTCCCCCCCCTTCCCTCTGCTTCCTCCGTCTTCACCGCAAGCTCCGATGGCGTCCCGTGAGTTGGCACGATGGCTTCCAAGGGTTGCTTTGCATGTTCCTCTGTACCGCCTTTTCTGCCACTCCGTCTTGATTCTTTTTCTCTTCTTTTTTGGTTTCGCCCCTCCTTCGTTGCCTCTTCTATTCTGCCCCTCCTCGTCTCTGCCAGTCAGAATCGAACAGCGCAAGAAGAGCGCGGGTCAGGAAAGGCGGTATCGTGAACCCCCCCTTGCTCTGCTTGTGGCGGTTTTGATGCAGCTGCGGAGCCCACGAACCATGTACTTGGTACCCTCGCAGACGCGACCGGGGCAGCGCGGAATACGTGGCCGCCAGATTCCGGACTCCGTATCCGGTACTTGGTGCTTGTGCGCTTAGTTGTCAGCCGACAGTTTGAGGTAGAATTGCCGTGACCGTTTGGCGGGTTACTATTCATGTGTAAGGTAAGGTTGTTGATTGCCCATTGATTGCTTGTGATATCGATCCGATGCGACCTTGTTGTTGCTGCGCCTCTGGTTGGGCCGTCTCGCGTACTAGCGGTTAGTCGTCAGGATTAATTACGGAGTCGAGGTAATGAGGTTGGAGATGAATTCATCCCGCTTCCGCGTTGCCACTCCTAATAACCCGGACTAGCAACTATTTAATGAGAAGGGACTCGACGCCCACCCGCTTGTTTGTGTTGAAAGGTCTTGCACGAGATGCATCGTGAAAAGGCCTCATCACCCGCCCATTGCGACCGTTTCGACCTTCTTGGGCATCTGTAGTAGTAAACACCTTTTATTACTGTTGGGCGTTGTTGTTACCTTACAATACGGAGAGTACCTTACGTGTAGTGAGTCAGTCCGCAGCACGCAGTACCCTCAACAACTCCATATCAAAAAGCGCGCAATGCTGCAGGCAGGCAAAACACCGCCCAGATGCAACGCACGGCATGGCGCGACAAGGCGAATGCAAGCGGTATGGAGGAGGAGGAGCCTGTATGCACATACATACATACCTACATACTTACCTTACCTTGGGTATGTACCTACGGACGGATATTGCGGTAAAGGCATGCATGGAGACACGTACAGGTGATTTCGCACTTTTTGCTGCTGCTGCTGCCGCCGCCGCTGTGAGGAGGTTGGCTTCAAGCTCACCTTTGCGCCGTGCTGTTGCTTTTGCTTTTCTGGAATCCACAGACAATGCCGGGGAGAATACGTTCAAACCCCCTGCTGGGCCTGGGGGCTGCTGCTTCTCCGCTCCGGCCGAACAGAAACAGCTGTCCTGCGTGCTTTTCCTCCCGCTCCCGCCTCCCGCGCTCTTGTCGGTGACTCCCGCATGAAGTTACAGGTGGCAGCGGCGGCGGCAGCAGTGCTATGTATTCAATGAGAAGGTGGATGCAGCCTTCCAGGGCTCAGGCATGACCGATGGATGGATCGCCTGTTTCGCGCTGATATCGGAGGGGCTTGGCGAGCGGATGAGACGAAGCTGGAGACGAGATGCCGTCACAGTTGTTCATGACAAAGGTCTTGCCGTATCACACTCATCTCGTCACAATGGCATTGCCGGCTTCAGCATTCCAGGTCCTCAATCGCTGGAGGTGAACCCGTGCTGTGCTTGTCAACTCCCAAGACAATGCGCGTAACGCTGCCCTGTCTCAGTTGAAAACGTCCCGTCATCACCACCCGTCCCATGCCGCCCTCCCCCGGGACGCAGCAAGTCCGCATTCGCCAGAAAGCCTCAACTCACACTTCTTCTTCTTGTTTCCCTTTCAACTTCTGGCGGTAAATGATCTGCATAGGGTAATAATAAGGTAAGGGACCCAGCAGGACGCGCGCTGCTGATGAGCTGTCTCTCTCTCTTTCTTTCGCTTGTGCAGTTTCCTGTTCCTGTTCCTGTTCCTGGGCCGCCAGTTAAAAAACCAGGGCGACATGGGATGAAAGAGGTGCATATGCAGCCCGGGGGCGACATCTGCCACCGCCTTTCCATCCCTTGCCTGCTGCAGTTGCAGGTTCGTCTGTGGAGAGTTGCATGCTTTCATGCCTACTCGTACATGTATGTATTCTGTACCTCCATACCGCCTTACCTTACCTACCTTTGCCAACCACCTCGAGGACGTATCGTCTCGTATCCCATCGATGGCTGCATGTATGTCCGTCTGTATGGAGCTGCGATAAGAGGGGGGGGACAAGGGCAGAAATCAAGGCAGAGAAAGGAACGCCTAGTAATAGCACCTGTGCCTGAACGAAAAGGGCATCTCCTTTCAGCCCGCCACCGACCTTCTATCTGGCCGCGCATATAGTCGAGCTGCATGTGTGTGTATGTGTGTGTGTTCCGTGAAAGGCGGTGGAAGGAAAACAAATCTTGATCCTGTTACAGACGGACAAGTAGAGAAAAACACATGATGGGTAGGATTATAGCGCGATTGGTGCGAACCATGCATGTGCTTTTCGTACGAGTCCAACGCAGCAACGTCCCCCGATCGTACGAAAAACAGAAGACCCTTCGTATCGCTTGCCAAATAACGCGGATGTGAAAGAAAACGCCCGAGTGACATGCCACTGCAACTCTAGAGACTCGATTCTGAGTCGAGCAGCCCGTATCTCCTACCAATACTACCTAGTCCAAGTCCAGTCTTGTCATATCGCAATCACAATACTATGGCAAAAGCAATAGTTCAGCTTATGAGGCTCTTTGTATCATCATCGTGGGCATGTGCTGCAACACCGAGAGACAGACAGCGTCGCTTTGTCCGCCCGTTCCCCCGCCTCTCGCGTTGTGACTGTGATTTCCTTTGCTCTTAATTGCCATCTTGCTGTCACTGCATCATCTTCCCTCAACTCCCGATTCTCAATATCAAGCTGCCTCGCTTCGCCATCTCGCCCCATGCTCTATTTATCAAATCTCCATCCCCTTCTACCTCGGCCCCCCAGATATCATTTGATAGCACCACCACCACTACCACAGGAAATCACGCTATCCCGCGCTATTCCTCCGGGGAAGTCATGATAGCGTCGCCTCCTGCATCGCTAGGTAACCTCCAACAAGAAGCAAACCTGTGCTCCTGTGCTTGTGCCACCAGCTGCCGTCCGTCACAGACAGATGAAGACAAAAAGGCTCCAAACGACCCGCACCCGCCGCCGCCGTCAGTCAAATCAGACAAACAGGGCAAAAACCAGAACAGACTACCAAGACTTGTGGCTTGCGACAAGCTCCATCAAATCTTGGGTGGCGCAACCTCACGCCGCCCTTTGAAGCGGGCGGGAGCAACGGCCTCTTCGGTTCAAATCTTGCCCCTCCTTCATCGATAACAGCTCCAAAAGAAGCTTGCCAGAGCTCCCGGAGCCCCGAGATTTGGCGCCTCCTTTTCGGCTTCAGCTCTCGGCGCCTTTGTGATGCTGTTGGCTCAAGCGTGTTCTTCCTTTCGGCCATTGTTGGATGAACTTGACTGCCATGGACTCTGGTAACCCCTCACTTCCGTAAGGTATGTATGATGGTGGCTGCCGCCCCTCTTCTCTTTGTTCCATCCACGTGCGTTCAAGTGGCTGCCCTCTCGTGCAATGGCGTTTTGTTCGTTCTATCGCCCTGCTGTAACCATCACAGCTTCCGTCCATCTTGCCAAATCAATTATCCCGTTTCGGCAATGGCCTGTCTCTGCTCGGGCGCGGCTCAACTCGATCCACCACAACACTTGTCAGCGTCTCAACAAGAGACGAGGCTCCGGCCATCTGGGCGGCCAATCACTTGCTCCACGGCATGACCACCCCTCTTCCGGGCTGCGGATGAACTTTCAGGACGTTTATTATTCTGAATAACTCTTGTTGTGACGAACTATTAGATCGGTCAAACTGTATGTGCCCGGCCTCAGCATCAGCCTCAGCCTCAGTCGTTCAGCCAGACAATGGCAGCCTTGTGGGCTTATACATGAGCTCCGCCATCTTGAGTCGTATATTCGTGTTGCTTGACAAGGCACCATTGCCATTCTTTTAGATGAGCCACGTGAACTCCGCAAGGGATCTTCATACATGAATCGAGGACACAATATCGAATCCTTCGCGCGCTCACATCCTTCCACTACGTTTTGCTGCAGTCTAGGTGCTCTCTCTTGTTCTCATGGACCACGGTTGAAGCAACACATCTACCACCTCCCAAGATGCCCGGGACTCCGCCCAGCGATGCTTTTTCTCACCTACTTCCTTTATAACAATTTGCCTGCAAGTGCGCATTGATCCAGCCTCTACTCCGCCACCGAGTAAGTCGTCATCACACGATGAAGTCAGCTGGTCAAGGAGAATCTATGATGTCTCCATAGTAGACCTAGTAGCTGCCTTACAAGCATGGTCCCTGTTTGAAACCTCCGCGATCAGATCGTCGGTAATTGGACTCGCTCAACCCCCTCTATTTCTACTGGGCATCTCATCGCCTTAGTGTCAATTACGGAGATGAATCACTTACACACAGCGGGTTATGATGCGGTAGAGACGATAATGTTGAAGGCGTAGTAGAAACCTCACGGTGCTCATTGTGCCTCGGCGACAACGAAGATTCATTTGAACACGCGAAGTGATCCCTTCAGCAAGATATATCGCTTTTCCTAAAGCTCTCTCGGACTTCCTCCCGCGCCGTAACATGTCTATAAGGCCTCAAGCTGCTATCTCGTCGACCCAGTGTATCCCCAGCTGTCAGAATCGCGCAATGAATGATTCACATGAAAAGCTGGGGATCAACATGTCCGTCATGAAGTGAAATTTCCATGTGAAATAGCTCGCTCGCCCAGATACAGTGAGAGAAGAGAAGAATCGTAAGA